>CAIGRB010110573.1:48289-69710 GCA_903798255.1 Fraxinus quadrangulata
ATTTTCATGGTTGAATATCAAATCAGGAACTCTATTGCATATTCAATTTATTACCCTTATTACCATGGTTATACAGTAAGTATTTATTGTTTCTGACATGTAGATGGGAAAATCCGTTGATGGGTTGGACATCTACAGGAGACCCATATGCCAATGTTGGTGATTCTGCACTAAGTTTTGACAGTGAAGAAGCAGCAATAGCATTTGCCAAAAAGCATGGTTGGGATTACATGGTAGGACTATTTTTATTCTGTTCTCTTGCAGACAAAGTTGTCCAATTTTTAATCATTACTGCCTGGAACCTTTTTCCAAGGAGGGAAATTGTATCTTCAGCGTGTTGTTTATTTTAAATTGGATTTCTTTTTTTGGTTTATGTGAACAAATAGGTATATAATCTGAAATTCTATATGGATTGATTTCTGTGGCGATTCATGAAGTAACCAAAATAAAGACGCCATCCTTATTGTCGTGTGAACAGCTGAGTTTTTTGGCCTTTTTCCCTTATGTTTATTATATGCATAATCAAGCAAGAGCGGTTGATTGGAAGCATATTCCCCTCTCACTATCATTATGGGATGAGTCTGTTTCAATTTACAAGTTCATAATTATATATCACTTCTGTCTTGCAGGTTAAGAAGCGCCAAACACCACTATTGAAGGTACGAGGTTCTTCTGCAATCTACTTGAGCGATATTGGCATGAATCTCTGGAGCGATTGGGCTTCAGTATATGTGCTACCTGTGAACCAATCATGTCATCATATTCCTTAATAGCACATATTTATTCCCCACACCCAACCCTAAGATGCACACTGCAAGCACGCATACACACCCACTGCTAGCTGAAAATTAATCAAGTTCCAAAGTACACTGTTAATTTCCTGATATTAAATGGAGAGGTTCATGTTGCTTTAACACTAAATCTAGATCACAATCAGGAATGGTCATCTTGCTGCATGACAATGGGGATCCTGCACTTATTAACGATGAGCTAATGAATGATTCTTTTCCTCTTTAATAGGAAGAGAAAATGGACTATTGATTTATCCGTTTGAATTGTCGTGTCAGGCCAAGTCATACGCAGACAACTTCAAATGGAAGGGTCCACCCAAGGAGAACTGACTTAATTTCCCTGGTTTTTTCTTTTTGAGTTGGTCGGAGGCAGATTAGAGGACCAGAAGAAGCCCCATGGCATCCTCTATCAAGCTTTAGTGGAGTTACGTCTACAAGATAATGCGTCCCTAATCACGTCTTCTTGCATTTTAACAATAAAGTGAACCTTGGCGATCTTTTAAATTTGTTTCACTCGTGAATATTGCAATTCGCTGGCTCGTGTTCTTTCATTGAACCGTGTTGTACCGAATTCTCACATATTCAGGGTTTAAGATCTATTCAGTGTGTGGCAAATGTTTAATAATCCTTTTTTAGTGTCCTATATATATTAGCCAATGTGATATCGAATGACATTCAGCTCGGGATATGGCCCTTTTTGTTAAAATGGATGAACAACTGAAGGGAGAGGAGGGAACTGAGAAAGAAAAGGGTACACAAGAATTGACTGAGATGTATCTACGTTCGAGAAGCTGCAAATTATCAAGCCTCTTCAGTCTGCGTTTAGACAGTTTCAATACCTCAAGATTCTTGTTGAATTTCACGTCCGTCCATCCATCCAGGGGAGGATGCACAGCGGGCGTGAGGAGGGATGACGGTCTACACATTAATCTGGCCCTTATGTTACTTCCTATTATCAAAACTAGTTACACTAATTAGTAAAATTTACCATTAATTTCATTATTCTAATTAGTAAAATTCACCATTAATTTCATTAAGCTTAACGGTGTATATATTTATTTGTTCTCTCACTTTATTAGTAGGAAAGACCAAACTCTCAGCCCCTGCCCTGAATTGTGAATTTGCCGGGAATGTAGAACATGGCCCCTTCCTTGAATTTCGTCTACCAGCTCGAATCTTTTTATTTATTTTTTATGTTTTATAATTTAAATCATAATTGAAACATGAAAAAATTGACTAAACAGGAAGATAAATTAAGCATTTTTTTTATCATCACCTAGAGTCTAGAGATGGCAAAATTTCATGTCCATGCCTGTCCACCATTGCTCCATCTTGAATAATAAACGAGATGGTAAATGGGAATTTGTACTCGAACCCCATATCCCTATTTCCCATTGGAATTTTTAGATTATAGTCCCTCTCAACCATATAGCATTTATTGATGGTGAATAACTTCATTCCAATCAGCCAGATTGATGATGCTATTAGAAGGATTTTGGGAGTCAAAATCGCACAGGCCTCTTTGAGAATCCCATGGCTGATCTTGGTTTAGTCGATCAACTTCACAACTTGGACATACCGAGAGTACACAACGTAAATATACTCTCTTCATTGAATAGGCTCAATGGGATCTGGCCAGGCAGGCTATGAGGAAATCACTTGTAGAAGAATGGAGAAAATGCCTGTAGACCTGCACTTCCACTCCCCAAAAAGGCATCGTAAATCTTAGTTGTTGGTAGCCAAGCTAACAATTTTGGATTTCAATGTGGTGGTTGGGCAATAGCTTGGCAAGGACAAGATGGCAACGAAACACCGTAAGAATCAATCTTTAATGGGATACTGGATGTAATTAATCAACGTACAGAAATCGCCCGGACGTGAATTTTGTAAAATCCAATGACTTTTCCTACGCCACAGTTGTGGTAGGAGAACACCCCTATGCCAAAAGTGCATGGGACAACAAACCTGATTATTTCTCTACAATGTTAGACGCAACTATGTATGTTCATGTCAAGTGTGTGGTTGTTCTTGTATCTGGTTGACCTTTGGTGCTTCAGCCCTTTCTTAAATACATCGATGCATTAGTGGTTACTTGGCTACCGGGAACACAAGGCAACAGGGAGGCTGATGTCCCCTTCATGGAATACGTTGTCAATGACTTGGTTCAAGACTTGGATCACCTTCCCGTGAATGTTAGTTATTCACACTATGGTCCAGTATTCCACCTTGGTTTTGGACCACCACAGAACCGGTTATAGCAAGTTAGATTGAAGTTTCTTTAGTTGACAGTTTATTTAGCATGTTGTTGCTTCAGAACTTTATAACAAATTTTCTGGGTCTATTAGATGCATATTTGGCAGCTTGAGTTAAATGCATATTAGCGGCATTTAGGCTTAGGTTATCAAACATCAAGCTGTTGAAACAGCCAGAGATAATAGTACGATACAATATCTTTACTCTCTATACAAGCCAATTTTCTGAATAGCTTGTCGTTTCGGGCACAACACAAAAGCTCTACTTGGTAGTCACACGTTCCAGATTCCAACTCCAGAATTTCACAATTAGCCCGCACTGCAGATTTGATGTTGCATCACCACTTCCATGGATTTGGAAAAACAAAGTTATCACTTGGAATCAAGAATCATACAGCCAACGGCATTTAGGCTTAGGTTATCAAACATCAGGCTGTTGAAACAGCCAGAGAAAATAGTACGATACAATATCTTTACTCTCTATACAAGCCAATTTTCTGCATAGCTTGTCGTTTCAGGCACAACATAAAAGCTCTAGTTTGGTAGTCACACGTTCCAGATTCCAACTCCAGAATTTCACAATTATCCTGCACTGCTTCTTTGATGTTGCATCACCACTTCTACGGATTTGGAAAAACAAAGTTATCACTTGGAATCAAGAATTATACAGCCAGGGGGCCAGATCCAATACTTTCTCGTGTAATAGGACTAGAGATTCCATGAAACACAAAAGCAGCCTTCTTCACAAATATTTTACCAATGACAACAGACAAGCGCCACTATGGCATCATGTCAGGAAAAGCTGTGTCCAGATGGATACCGCTCCTATCAGGTTGAAGATTCTTCATGTAGTACTTCGATCTTCGAGATAGATTGATCTTTTCCCTCCTTTTCTGAGGTATACATTCGATGGAACACTCGCAGAAGCCACGCCTTACAAACCTGTTTGATTAGGAACTATTATTGAGAGAGAAAGAGAGAGAGAGCTATATAAACCATTCACCTTACCAGACTCATGCCAGAGTAAAGTTTAGGATTCAGAATGTAACTAATGCTTCTAACTTCTAACCAGTGGACGAGGAACAGTATCTCAAGGGTAAATTTGGCAGACCCGGGAATCAAAAGTTCAGACTTTTTGGGCAAGAATTGGAGTACCATTATTTGACAATTTATTATCAACTTATACATCTAAACTTAGCTCGGTGTAAGAGTAGAAAGTTCATATCACGACATGGGATCTAGCCATACATGAAGCCATTTCATAACCCACCATCCCCATCCCACTGACACAGACACAAATAGTAGTAAGAGAGTGTTTGACACCTATTTTTTGGAGAATAGAATTTTTGGAATAGTGATTGATAGGAGAATGTGTGGTGAAAAAGTTATGAAATGTTTTAGATTTGTGTGTAATATTATTTTATTGGGAGATTGTGTGGTTGAAATGAATAAAGAGAAAAAAATGAGAATGAGATGAGAATGGGTGCCAAACAGGGGCTAAATAATGAAACAAAGTGGAAAAATGAACAAGGAAAACAAGATTGATGAAGGAAAAGATAACATGTCAGGAAAAGAGAGAAACAAATCCACGTTCAAGTGCTTTTCAAGTAATTTGAGCAGCCGGTTGAATCAATGCTGTACAATTAGCTGCCAGATTTGCTTTCAGCTTCTTTAATGCATTTTCCATGAGATTAATTAATTCAATGTTTTAAAAAAAGGCGTGACCGAGTTCATATTCATAATTTAACAATTTCCAAAAATATATATATATAAAGGAACGATAAAGGAAACGGCAATGAACTATTCCCAAAGTGGGTCTGTGTAGGACACAATTTTTTAATGTTTCAGTAGGGCAGTGCGCCAATCAATTTTTTTTTTTTTGTCTCATTCCTAAAGCAAAATAAGTCTAAAAAATTAAGGTGTGCACGCCACAAGCCTTAAGGCATTGCGGTGAGGCGTGTGCTGAGGCCTCCAAAAATAGCCTCACAATTCGCGCCTTTGGTAGTTTCTTGTTCGCCTCACTCTGAGGCAGACATCAATTGGATTTTTAAACCATGATTTATTATTTGTTTAATTTTTCTTTTGGTGGCAATGGCTGGTCGGGTGGCTTGGGGAGGCAACGACTACAGGGCATTGAACCAGAAACACCTACCAATCTGCTGTTCGTGTTGTCAGCAGGAAAAGCATTTGCAGTCCAAGCGAAGATGCCTTCTTCTCAATGTAATCTGCATGTAATTAACATTGAGGTTATTATCTGCGAATCCGAAGAACTTCATAGAACTAGAACTAGATAGCTAGGACCAAACACACAGCATCTCACTTTCTAAAAATTCACATCCTCTATTCCACCCTATGCAGATAAAAGAGTCAAAAGAAAGGTACTTTGGATGTTCCACAAACATTTTGGTGATGAGACCACAAGCGAGGGGTAACTGAAACCAAAGTGATTGTCGTTTCTTAATATGGTGAGTGTGCGTGCGCGCTAGTGCATGGATTTTGTTTAGTGTGGTTTTCTTTTTGTGAGGCAGGAGAGGAGAAGATGATGGTGATGGCTATGATACACAAAAGCCAGAATATTTTTTATACAAAAGGTACCCAAAGGATCAGAGTAGAATGTTTTCCAGTTATTAGCCTGTTTTTAAAAAATGAGGTACCTAAATTACTACCAAATCAAACGAGTTCTGTGTCTACTTAAAGAGATATCTTTCTTGGAAGCACACTTCCAATAACTCCTAGAGCTTCTTCTGTTAGATAGCCTAATAGTAGTGGCCCGTCTAATTGTAGCTACAATGGTGATAAAATTAAACAACCCCCAATTTCAGTACGAGCACTGGGCTACTAAAAGATCAAAATGAAAGCTGTTTATGTCATACCAAGTAATTTGTCTCCTTGTCCTTGCCCTCGACATTCAGGAGAAACAGCAATAGCAGCAACCTCTCCACACTTGTCTTCAAAAAATGGAAAAAGAGCGGAGCAGGCTATAATTTGACCTTCTCTTTCAACGACTATGAATGAATTCAGTGCTTTAAGTAGCTACAATACATAAACAATAATGAGGTATTGAACAAATGGTGTGAAGATTATAAAAATTAAATCATGATAACAGGAGCAAACCTCTTCCTCGGTCCTTCTTATCAATGTGCCAGACTCTTCTAAAGGTTGCAAAAGTTGTTTGATTCCAGGGAGATCTGCAACTCTAGCCATCCGAGTTCCTTCATAAAGATCGCTGCATAATGTAGTCAAACAACTTTCCTTAATCCATCATGTCTGAGGGAGGGAGGAAGGGAGGGGGAGAGAGAGAGAGAGAGAGAAACTCATGGCCTCTACATGGCTATTTTTCTTTCACCCAGTGATACAAGTAAAATCAGAGATGCAATGATGCATGATGATGTCCCTATAAATCACATAATTGACAAAAAAAAGTTTTAAAAAAAAATAAAGAGATCAAAATTTGCAACTGAATTCGGAAAACAAGAATGATGCATGTTTAGCTTGTAAAAATAAAATCTGTTCTGGAATTGGTGGGGCATGGGCAATCATGTGCAGAGTGTGACTTTTGTCAATAACAGGATCTAGATGTTTTCAGTCGAATGAAATCTACTAAAGCTCTCTAAATTCCTTGGAAGTCCTGTTATCACATATTGGACAATATAGAAAACTGTAAACCGAATGCCTGCTGAGCAGATTTAGCTCATGGATATGGCCGTCCGTTCAGCTTAAAGTAAATATAGATTGATAGCTAATTTTCAAAGGTATCTGCCAAAGAAGTATGCATACCTAGCCACCATGGTACCAACTCCATCTCTTTGAAACAATTCCTTTAATAAAACTCCAGCATTAGTCCCATCTAAAAGATGAACTCTTTGCACACCTCCCTGATAATAAATAGAAAAATGTTATTAGGACTATTCCTGAAACCTACTGTGAGAAGCATCATAGAATCAATGAAACGTCGCGACCTTCTGCCCTTTCTTGGGAAAGAAATGGGAGTCTCAGAAATATATGAACCCACAGGCAAATAATATTGATGTCAAGATATCCACTTTGATTGGCAGGAAAAAAATTGTTAAGCAAGTTTATAAATAAGCCACATAATGATAAAAGCTGTAACCATGGAAATGTATCATTAGAATGATTTCCCTGATCCCCCAAGTTTCGTATGCCATGGTGGTTCTCAAAATAATATAGAACCAGAGGATAAAAATCTAGCTACTGCCAACAACTTCTGGCAGTAACAAACAGAAAGCAAAGTGATTACTTTGCAGAAACAGGGCGACATGTTTCATTTAGTAGATCAAATTTTTGGTTACTAAATAAGACCATCATGTCATTAAATAGCAGGGGCTTACTCTGCAAACAAACGCTGCAGCAGCTAATTCAGAGAGGTAACCATTCAATCCAGTGAGTTTTTCTTGACCTCCTATAGCGAAACCTTGTTCACTGGACCAAAGTCCATTTCCATTGTCGAAACCAACACCATTCTGAAATTTTGGAATGTATCTCTCACTAAAAGCCTTCCCCTTTTGTGAAGGGGCTGTTCCATTTGAATCATAATATGGTACACGAGCGAAATCGTCCCGACCAACAGCTTTTACATAATTAGCAGCTGTCTCGCTTTGCTTAGCCCGCTTGCGAATTAACATGTCCGCATCTTGAAGAGTTAAGAAACTAATAAGTCGTCCACAATCATTTAGAATTGGTCCATCTATTATGCAAATGAGTTTATCTGCTCCAAGAGACACTGCACAAGCTGTGGCAACTTCATATGAGCTGCAATGCAGAGAAGCAGAAAACATTGGTTCCCAAGACTAAACCACCGTAGATTACAAAGCAGAGTTCATAATTTCGCAACAGTTAATTCATGTAAAAGTTAAAAGAATTACAGAAACGAAATCACGGAAAAGAGTTCCAGAAGCACGTAAATTAACCCGTGCTCTTTGGTTTAACAAAACTCGATGAAACGAAATAACAGACAGCTGGTAAACTGGAAGACCAGCAAAAGGAAAGCACAAGTTCTGAAATTAATGCAAGATGGGAGCTAAAAAAACATCTTCGTCCATTTTTTGCCTCGTATTTATTACAGAATGCACAAGCCTCACAAAGTAACATAACCCTCGTGCATATCCCCAAATTAGCAAAAGCTACCTATCAAAAGCCATGTACCATACTTGCAATTTAATACTTCTCCAGAGCTTGAATAACCAAGATTGTTCAGAAGAACTATACAGTCTTGATCAAGCCTTTCACGAATGCGAGAAACATCTATTTTCTTAACTTCACCAGTTGATGCATAATCAATTCCTTCAACTATTCCTCTTCTCTGAGAAAAACCATACAGAATAAGGAATCAAATAACTTAAAAATCCATACAACCCTCAAGTTTGAATATCAGCATTCTTACCTTAGCTGCTAGAAAATTACCACTAGCAACACTCACACCATCATACAACTTGCTTTTGTCTCCATGACGGCGGACACCACTCAAGGAAGGCCCAGGGGATAACTTCGCCTCAATCATGATTCGAATTCTCCCTGCTGCATCAGTAGCAGCACTAAGAGCATCAGAGTCCGTGATCCTGTAACGACCCACATACTTGGGTTGACATCCTGGAACATGACATATAAATACTGACTAACTATCCAAAACTAACAAGGGAAAGGAAGTATCCATGTATAAGAATAATCCAGAAGGTACGTTTTACAACAATGATAAATCACCAAATAAAAGAATCTTGCGGATAGAAACTAAATTAACTGAAGTGTTAAAGATGCTAAGTTACATACAAGTACATCAAATTCGAATTTAAACAAACAAAGAGGACGATAGAGTAGGATACTTTGATTACCTCTTTCAGCCAGAAGCCTGTCTATTTGGACATGGGTCCCGGGTACAATAACAAATTTGATTCCCAGCCCATGCAGCAGAGAAATATCCTAAATGTGAAGTTAATTCGCAAATTATATTTTGCAGCTAATAAACATTAATGTGTGAATGCCAAAGAAAAATTCAATTTTTTTTTTTTTTTCACTTCTTGCAGTTAATGAACATAAATACGTGATCAATAAAAAATCAAGGGACTAATTTGAAAAACAGAAAGAAAAGACATACCATGAGAATGGGATCTAAGTGAGAGCTATCGACAATATCAGAAGAGATCACGATAACAAAAATGCTGCCTCTGTGAGCAAGAAAATAAGGCCAGGCCTCACGAAAGAATCGCACGAACAGCTCGTCTTTAACAGCACTGATAGCTTCCATTCCCGTGCTCTCTGATTCCCGACAAACTTTGATTCTATTCCCCAAACTGCCATTATTAAATTCGATTCCGCCCATTTTTTGGACGTATTGATGTCCACTGTTAGTTTTAGACCTCCAAATGACATTGCGATAGAAAATCATTTTTCTTGGGTGATTTTGAAAAGGGATGAATAAGCTTGGAGACGAAACTGCCATTAAATCAGGGTTTTGAGTTGGACTAAAACAACAAAACGTTTGTTTCTAGAGCTTAATTATCGCTTAATGGCCCGTTCGCAATGGCGGCGGAATGGCGGGGGTTGTTGAGAGGCGGAAATATCTTAATTTTTTTATTAGTTTCTTTTAACTTTTTTTATAATATATAATCATGTTTGGAAATAATTAAAATCTAAATTTTCATCAAATTTAAAGTCAATAATTAATTTAATAACATATTTTATGGAATACACAGCTTTTCAAATACATATTTTATCAACTTTATCAAAATTTGTTAAATATTTTATTTTAATCTCCATCAAATAAGAGTTAAATTTTTTATTAATTTTAAAAACTATTTTTCTATCTATACTATAAAAAGAAGATCACAAACATTCAATAGCGTTTCAGTATTTCACAATTTTTTATTTCGATCTTATTACCTAAAAGAAAACAATGTAAGGATGAGTACAAAGATTTATTAATTCATAATAGGGGTCTACAATTTTTTTTATTGGACGTAGACCCCATTACGAGGGGACTATACATCTAGGTATCAACTCGATGTACAAATAACAAAACTCATAAAATTATTATAGAGACATCATTGCTTTTTAACTATTTTATTTGTTACTGTAAAGTTTTCGTTGATCATAATTTATTACTTTTGCATGCGCAGACGAAAAAATGGAGATAATTAAGAGTAACACATGTTTAATGGTCTTTTTTTTTCTTTCTTTTTTTTTTTTTTGAGAAAATAGGGTTTTGAATAGTGATTTTTTGGAGATGTATGGTTAAAAAATAAATATGTTATCGTGTAAATATATTATTGAAAATTAGTATGAAAATTAAAGAGTTTTAAAATAATTATTATTAACCAATTATCCCACACAATTCTCTTTATCCTCCCCAACTCTTTCGTAAACATTGAACTGTTCAATCTCATTATTTTACTTCCATTGTCATATCATCAATATTTCATCATTATAGTGATAAATAGTATTATTGTTATCGAATAGGGGCTAACATAGGAATGGGTAAATTTAAAGTGGCGAGATACATCAAAAGAGTTAAGCCAAATGAACATAATGGATAACCATTTAGTTGATTGCGCCCTCACATGGGACGCGTGGGTCCTGACCTAATTAAATAATGCCGACCTTCCATGTGTGTATGTGTATGTCATCCATGCGATCATCCATTATGTTCGTATAGCATAATTGACATCAAGAATTGAAGACGAGTAGGCACTGTCAATAATTTCACCACCACCACCACCACCACAAATGGACAACCCCCATGTGCCATAAAGAACGGCTAAGCCTCCCTCATCTTCATCATGAACATCTCATCCTCGAATGTATCACTCTCCATTTCATCACTTCAGCTATTAGCACTTATGTAACAACTTAAGGAAAGTTCAATCATGCTTGGTGTGCATCATTGTGTACACCATTGTTTATGCTTTGTCACATGACATTATTCAATTAGACAGTTTATAAAAAAATAATTTTTTCATTCAATTATTTATTGACAACAATGCAAATGTGAACGATAATATAAATAAATAATGTACAAATGGCATAATTTATATAAGTTTTATTATGTAGCCTTTTGCTATCAAATCAGGCAGTCTGATTTTATGTTTTTGCGTGTTGCAACAGTGCGAAATCAACCAATACCCTTCGCTTCCTTGCAGAAAAAACTCGGTTCATAATTTTGCCAGCCCCATGATTTTACAACGAAATTGGATGTCAGGCTTATCTGGTTTAGAGAAGTGCAGCGCAAGGTTTACGGACTGCCACATTTTTCTCAATAGACCATAACATTATTTAGTTGTCCATTATGAAAGAGTCCACACTGGTGACATAAAAAAAAAAAAGACCATTGATACCTGCTGAATAATAATGCAGTGCTGTCTTAATTAAAGTGAGGAAAATTATTCCTCGAGATATTTACAAACAGTGGTGGATCCAGAATTTTGAATCAGTACGGACCATCGTCGACCATTGACAGCAATAAAATATTAAGAGCCCCGTTTGATGCCCTTTTTTTTGTGCAAAAAATACATTTTAAAATAGTGATTTAATGGAGAATGTGATTAAAAATAAGGAAAAATTTTGAATTTGTATGTATGTTATTTTGTTGAAAAATATTTTGTTGAAAAGAAGATAAATAATAAAAAAAAAGAATCAAACAAAGTCTAAAACTTAAATATAACAATTATTTTGTTCAAACTAAACATATATAATTTTATTATACAAATTAACAATATTCACAAAATGATAGTGGTCAAATTTTATATAATAATTCAAAGAAAGAGTGGGTTCAAATTTTTACAATTGCATTAAAATAGCTAAAATATAATATATATTATTCTAGTAATTTTAGTTCCAAATTGAAATGAGTGCCACAATGGTCAACCTTCAATTATCCAAAACTACACCCATGATTCTAGCCAACTAAGCTACAATAAATATTTGAAAATAAAATGATTTATTAGTTATATAACCTAAAATGTTTATTCATTGTTAACAGAAAAAAACTGTTTCGACGGATCCAGCACGGACGGCCGCCAAGGCTCGCCGGGTGCTGGGTCCGCCCTTGTACAGAGACAAAACCAAGAAGAGTCTATCTTTAAAAGCAACTAAGCTAACGGAGCATTAGAGAGGCGACAATGGCATCAATTGAATCGTGTACAGAACAGTTTCAAGACACTAAACAAGCCATTTCCCTGGACAAATATAAGTCCTTTGAACATATAGAAGTGAAAAGGAAAACCCAAAAACTCAAGAGAGCCCTACTACAGTACTACTACAGGAAAAAAAAAACAACTAATTCGGTTTGATTTCAATTGAAATATATAGATGAAAGATGGAGCTTCTCATTGACCATATTCTTCCTACAAGTCAATAGCTTAGTCTGGTCAAATGTTAGTCAGAATGCATTGGGATCAACGTATAAAAAATGCACGGTCAACTGGGACAATATGTACCAAACCAATTATATATAGTGTATTTGTACAACAATCTGGCTGGTGAAATGCGTAGTCATGCGGAGTGTTCACCCACTTGAATCAGATGAATCTTCAAAGCCAACGGAACCATCTCCGTTGCTGATCCTGAGCTTCTTTCTTGGGAGCCAAGGTTATTCTATCTGCATTAGTTACAGCCCATTTGTTAAAATCTGGTGAAGAAACCAGACCTTCCAGTGCCTTGCGTGTGGTAGCCCTAGTGAATTTCTCCCATTCATCCTTCGAAAATTTTCTTCTCTCAGGTGTGCTGTGGAAGCTAGAAAAGAAATTCCCCGAATCTGACAACCTACCAGATGATTTGCCGATTGAACCTGAGAGTGATGAAACATGGACAAAGAGGAAGAAGACTAAGAAGTTAGTCCAGAGGTCCATCAAATCAATTCGTTAGTACAGAAATTTCATGTTGAAAGTAAAGTTAACCTTGAAGAGGAGTATGTGGAGACCTGGTGAAAGGTCTGGAAACATAGGATTCGTCAATTTGTGAGGCATAGGGATCCAGAGATTTTTCGAATTTTCTTTCTAATCTACACAATCTTCTACAAGAGCCCGTCAAGTTATTTTGCATGTCAAAGAAAAAGAAAAATCTATTAGCAGCATTGGAACAAGAAAAAAAAAAAATCAGAAATGTACAACGGATGCCAAACTATTCATATGCTGCTATGCTAGAGCTAGAAAGAATGAATCATGAAGACACTTCTTCAAGGGGATAATATCACACCACTGGGTTATAACCATATTGCATCAATTAATGAGATTATTTTGCAGACTTATAACTTGGACTCACTTGTACACACGACGAATGACCTTTGGATTGCTCAATTTCTTCAATGCTGAAGAAATAAAAATTCCAGCCAACAAAGCCTCCACATCAAATAAATGATCCTCAGAACTCTGAAGCACAAATACGTCATTTTGTTACTTCCCATCAAAAACAGATTCAATGAAACTCCATCATATGGAAATCAATAATCTAAAGCAAAACCTGAAGGATCATTACTGAAGCAACAATCCGAATTGACCAAGCAAAAAAATGAGATACACCAACATCTATAGATCCATCCTCTGTAAGTACAAGTTTGCGAACAAACCAATAACCCAGCCAAGCTCCAGCAATCACAAGAAATACATGCAGAAATATTGCCAGCTGCACCACATAAGCACTGAATGTTAGTAAAACATAGAAGAGATTATCATGCACAGAAAAGTATCACTTATTCCAAAGGTGAAAGCAGCGTTATATATGAAGTGCAAAAACTATTCTTTAATTAGTATCTAGGGACAAAGGAAAATTATTATTATAAAATAACCATCATAAAAAAATCACCAATTCTCCTACAGATTAAGAATTTCTAATGTCGTGTTCATTTGACATGTTAAACCAGAATAGGTGTCTTTCACTTTTCTTTAACTATACATAGTCACCTGTAAAACAGTCAAGCATTACATATCATCATATTCATATCTTTCACCCATATTAAGAACTATTTAAGAAGCTCCTAACCAAAGCCATGAAGGAGCAATAGAGCAGGTGGATGGTAGTGTCTTGCTGCCAAAGCCAAGTCATAAACGATGCTGGGGAGTAGTAGAAATTCCTTCTGTGATCCTAATCTCCTTCAGTGACTGCTAGTGATGGACCTAGATGTCGATACTACAGGTGGTTATGGAAGCCCCTGATACAAATCCTCTTGATTCAATATAAACTAAGAAATAAAGGTCTGGCATCAAGCAATGAAAAAGTTATCCTTCCGTAAAAATGGAATTATAACTTATTTGTTGAAACTGGTATTTGCATGTACAGAAGAAGAGTCGAGTGTCACTATATTTTATGCTCATGTACATATTTCCTCTCAACCAATTAATTTCATACAGGAACTTTGTTTAAAGACAACTGTAAGTGAAACTAATTTTAATGCTTCAAAGAGAGGAATTTTTTACTATGAGCATATCAATCACGTAAAGCAAACTCTATCTAGATTCTGCAAAAGGAAAACTTGAATATATAACTAACATTTTTGCACAAGAGTTGGCAACATTCAATTGTAATTTTTGCCCTACGTCAACTTGTGTGGAAATTTGTCCCTTAAATAGGAAAATATAATGGAACGAAAAGTTCTCTGGCTTTAAGACAATTATATCACTATCTCAATGCTTTAAAAAGGTGCAACAAACTAAAAATATTAACCACAAGAAACTTACATACAGGATTGTACAAGTCTTCAGAGATTCCAATCTCCACAAGTAGTGAACGCAACAATCTTGGCATATAGTCAAGAAGGAAAAACCCTAAGCCTACCTGAATAAAAATTGAACCAAAGTAATCATTATTGCGATAGACGTCAGTATTCAATAGAAAGGAGCAGTATGCACTAGGACGCCGTACTCACAAAGCATGAGTACAGAAATATTGCCAGCGAACTCTTCCGACCAGTTGGAAGAAGCTTCATTCCCTGTTAAAGTAAATAGAATACGAAGGGTTGTTAAAACATATCCTCAAAGTCAAAACACAGCTACACAATGATGAGCTCCTATGAACCCGAGAGTATCCACAAATGCATTTGAACAGATACTCGTTAAGTCCCCTTAGATGAAGTATTGCCTAAACCTAATGTTCTGTAAATGCATGGAAAAATCATACCAATCATGGCCTAGAGGCCTTTCGTAGAATTTAGAAATAAGATAATTGGGAGCAGTAAAGATGTCAATACGATCTGCAAGTTCCAAAGTTATGAACCTACCTGGAAAAGGATCACCAATATCACAAGAAGAACTCCTACAGACATTGCACCACTGTAGTAAAATACTAGAGACTTGCTGAGCCAGGAAGCAAGAGTCATCATCGTTATCCCCAAGACCAAAAATACTACGCGGTATAAGTAAAATTCTGCAAAATAAGACACCAATTTATAAAAGTGCACCAAAATATGTATTAAAATAGAAATAGAAATTTACCTCGTAATTATCCATAGAAGAAGAAAATGATCTGTGGGGAACGAACCTTCATCAAGGGACATGTGGAGACTTTCTGAAGAAGCAGCTCCCATCCGTATATCCAATAGCTTGTGACCAAAAGGTGACATTGATCCAACCCATAAACCCTTGGTAAGTCTCTCCCACTGACTTTGAGGGCACATCCCTATCCCAAGGGACACATTGCTGCAGAGTCAATTATAGCTTTAAATTGGTACTCAGATATAGTGCACAGCCATGAAAAGGGTGATTGCAACAAAATTATTAATTTGCCATTTTTCTTTTGAAACCTATATAATCTATAAGACGGGAGAGGAAAAGATGTTTTAAGCTCACAAAATGTAGCAGAAGTTTCTGCAAGAGATAAAAAAATAAATAATAACAAAATTCCATTTTATTATATTTAGGAATTTAGAATTCAATTGAATCCTTTATACAAAAGAGTGAAAGAAGAGGATTTATAATCCACCAACGATAAGTACGGGATAAGGCTCTGTGCAACTGAGTTGAATTGGGATCTACTGATTTAACATACTCCTAAATTTAGATTAGATGAAAATATTAAGGGTTGATGTACTTATGATGACAAATTATGAATATACAAATCTAATGAAGAGATATGTGTTAATTAAAGCAACCCCCTATCAACAGTACAGTGGCACACTTAACAAACCAAGGTTAGTCTTGTCTGTATATCAACCTGTGTAAAAAATTGGATTTGGAAAACATAAAAGACAATTTTTAATAATGCAAGCAATTCCATTTACTATGACTTAGCATTATGTATAACTAGATTCCAAAAATCAAGCAATTTAATTTATTCTGAGCTAGATGATATAGCATTATGTATATAGACTCACCTGTGGAAACAGATCTCGACATTCGGTGGACGGCCACTTAGATTTACATATGAAACTTTCACCTTTATCGAATTGGCAAACTTGCTCAAATGTTTAAGCTTTGGAAAGCCATGGATATGAACTCTCTCACATTTCACATTGGTTCCTGGCTTGGACCCTGGAGACTTTTCCACTATCAAGCTTGGTGATAGCTGCAAAGAGGCGGACTCGCTAATAACTGCATAACTAAAAAGATAAGCTTAGAGAAAGACTAATACATGCATTGGTGGAGTCACACATACTCTCGTGTACTTGCATAAATAGAAACTCTATAATTCTCTTATTTCGATCGAGAGAAGTGGAAGTAAATCGAGTTAAACTAAAAAACAAAGAGATCCCATAATCAGCAATCAGATGATTCATGAATCACTTAGTCAAATTGCATCACCGGTGTTATATATACATAAATGTACGAGCAATTTAACACAATGTATGTGACATGTATCCCTAATACCATGTCTCCAGCTCAGTAAAATTACAATCATTCGACAGGTCCCATTGTAATCAGAGGATGATATTTTGTAGGTATCGATATATGAATTGCATAGTTCCAACAGTCATTTAGTACAGGCCGTGGATACTATTCCTCTAGAGTAACACTATCCCAAGAGAGAAGCAAACGGACATAGAACCATGGCATGGTTTTCAAATGCCTAAAACCAATCAAAAATGTAAATCACTTCCATACAACAGCAAATACTCCGCAATTAACAGAATCATACTGTTTGTAAGTTGTATATATTCATATAAAGGATGGTCATGTTTGGCATACAATGCTGAAAGGGCTTCAACAATGCGTTAAACATGATTTTAACTTCCTTTTCTACTTCAGTACTGTCCATTGCTATCCATCCACCTTATCAAAAATACCGTGTGGATAAGGAATTTTTCCCCTCCGTTGGAGCTCTTCACCTAACTATAGAATGTTTCCCGTGCTTAAAAGCAATTAAAAGTTGATTTACCTAAAAATAAGTACCTTGCCGAAATTTAACCATAGTGATACCTAAACCCTACAATAGTAAACCTAAAAGGCTAAACCACACCCATGAACACTACGTCAATTAAATTGGAAACTACATATTTATCCAATAACTGAGTGCTCCCAAGAAAAAGCTGTCGTCTTTTTATCCTTAAATCCACTTCTCAAACGATGTTAGGGAAGCTTACCTAAAGAGAGTTCATTTGTGGAACTAACGGAGGGCAAGAACGAATATGATAAGAATAGAAGCCATAGAACGCAAGCTGATGGATTTGCAGCGGCCATGGGTTCAGGGATTATGGTCGAACTTCGAAGTCCACTGAAATCCCTACGAAATTTATTTTTAGTTGTTATGAATTTTATACGATTTTCGTATTTTTATTCTATGAAATTTGCATAAAATCGTTGTCTTCGTGAGTGGGTCTTTTGTAATGACTAACAAGTCAACGTTTTTTTTTAAACCGTCTTTAACAACGGATAAAAATCGTTATCTGACAACTTTTCTAGTAGTAGTGTTTTCCGAGGGAAAAACATATTTGGAGTGTAAGTTATAATTGAGAAATATGAGGTATGCTGAATTTTTGATTGATTACTTTACCGGTAATCACTAATTAATAGTTTAGAAGTTCGCTAAATTTTCAAAAACAAAAGAAATAAACAAATTTTGAAAATAAAGAAGATCAAATGTCTTCGAATAGATCAAATGTTTTCAAATATTAGGCTCGAAAAATATACGGGTTCTTCAAATTTTGGATATTGTCATAAAACGAGATAATGGACGATCACGGAAGTAGCCTTATGCTCAAGATTGCTCTGCATCCTTCTCTAAATTTTCATCGTGTCAAGCAAAAAATGAAAATTTATTTTATCATGAAAACAGAAAAACAAATCCAAAAAATTGTAGAAGAAAACATTAAGGTAAAAGAATCTGTAAAAGAAAATCAAACCAATTCCTACGAGAAATAATAAACGAATATGAGTAAATAAAAAAAAAACTTGAGAAAACTAAAATACATTAAAAATGAGGAAAAGAAAAATCATATAAACGAACTAGTCCGTTAGTTGATGGAATTCGCAGAGGAAAAAATTGAAGAAAATTGAGGAAGCAAACAGTTTTGCGAATTTCCTAAAATAAAAATCACGAGAAATCGTATAAATAAATTGGACAATAAGAATCTTTTGTAGAAGAAAAAAATGAGGAAAATAGAGTGAGTAAAATCAATTTGCAAAAATCAATCCAAAAATTATAAAAATATATAAACAAATTGAACAGGGTTAAACGGCACAAAATCCCCTATCTATTGTCCTTATCGTTGAAGACCCCCATAACTTTTGAAAATAATATAAAACGTTCTTGTTTCAAACATTTTTTGTGAAATACCCCTTGTCGTCATGCTCTGACCTCTGTCCATCCCGTCGTTAAATTCTAATAAATAGGGAAAATGGAAAAAATAAGAAAAGAAAGGGCAAAACCCCCACCTATTAAACATGCCGTGCAAAACTTCTCACCTATTGAAATTAGCGGAAACGATCCTCACTGTCTAATTTCTCAATAAAAGATTGAAATTGACGAATATACTCTCGTATTTAAATAAAATAAAAAATAATGAAAAATAAAAAAATAATTTAACTATAGTTTCAAAATTTTTCAAATAAATGCAAACAAGTTCCAAATAAGTACTAAAAAAATCTTCAATTTAAAAAATCAAAATAGTGTCCTAAAATATGTGCTTATGGGAGTGTTGTTAAATTGAAGCATGTTGTTGAATAATTGTAGTAAAACAACGTGAAATAAAGGAAATTAAATACCAAAAACCACTCACAATTAATTAGACGCTTGTAGTCTATGATTAGCTCTCGCTGGCACGAGGAAAAGCGTCATTGTCAGCTATGACCACTCAGAGAGAAAAACTTCTTCTTTATCTTTGGGAGTGGAATGAAGAATTTGAATGGGATTAGGGGTGAAATTACGGAAGAGCAATGAGTTATTTTCTACTTTTTGTTGGGGAAGAAGATGAAGTATTGAGTGAGGTGGGGATTTTTTATTTTATTTTTTTGGTTATATGGAGATATGGAGATTTTTTTTTATATTATTTATTTAGAACTTGTTTGCATTTATTTGGAAAAAATTGGGACTATAATTGAAATTAGTTTTTATTCTTCTGTTCCTTTTGTTTTATTTAAATATGAGGGTATATTAATAATTTTTAATCTTTTTATTGAGAAAATGGATATTATGAACTTTTTTCAATGGGTGAAATTTTGCACATCGTGTCTAATAGATGGAGGGTTTTGTCCTTTATTTTTTCCCCTATTTATTGGAATTTAACGACGGGGCAAACGGAATGTGACAACATGGGATTATACTACATGAAATATTTGAAACATTGACGTTTTGTACTATTTTCAAAGGAATTGGGGGTTTTGTACAATTTAACCATCAAACGGTATAAAAATAGAATTGAACGTTGTGTAAAAATGAGTAAGCAACCAATAACTTTTTATTATTGGGTGAAGAAGCACTAAGACAAATGTAAATGTTAGTTGATTAATCAATTAATTAAATATCAAGTGTTAACATTGTTTGTTGCAATATAGGATTTTCATCTGCGACGTCCACATAGACGAACATAATTGAGATGGATGATCAATGAGTAACATTATGTAAAAGTAAGTGAGCAACTAGTAACCTTTTATTTGTTAGTGAGCGAGTAGTAATCAAATATAAAAAGTTAATAATTAGTTATTTAATTAACTCGTATAATTAATCAAATTGCTGGGTTAATTTTTTTAGAGTAATACTATGGTAACATATCATTTGACATGAAGGATGACCAAACCAAAATATCGTTGGTCATCCTTTATGTCAAGAAGAATGTTACCATAACATTACTCATTTTTTAATAGCTTTTGAATTTCTTAAGTTATTCAATAAAATAATATAATTCAATTTTTAAATCTGAATTAATATTTGTGGGAATGGCTGATGGCTCCTCTCCATTTCCCTGTCACTTGCAAAACACACTTTGATTAATTTATTTGATGGGTTTTGCTATTTGTATACTGGGCTCCCCAAATATACACATAGCAAAATTAGTACTGGACAAAAATCTCGAATCGAATCGAATTCAAATCAAACCGAACCGAATCGAGTGATTCCTTTTAAGTTAAATATCCAAATGGGTATCTGAATCGAGAAACAACGGGTTCGATTATCATTTTTAGACTAAGAACCGAATATTCCTAATTTTTTATCTTAAATAAGTCAAATTATTTTATTTTTTAAAATAAATTTGTTAACTAATTAATTTAGTTCAAACTTAAAATACGATTTTCCTATTTCTAATTTATAGCTCAGGTTCAATGAATCAAATCGACCTAAATTTTACTTATTTATCTTATTCTACTGTAGTGCAATTTCTATCTGGAGATATCGAATTTGAAGCCTCTCTTTATTATTATGAGCTCGCTATCTTACTATTCCCATGATTTAAACTACAAAATTTATGAGAACTCAACAAAGAGAGATGCATAAGATATCACGAAATTAAATTACGTTATTTTGTAATAGCTAAAATTGAACACATCATTAATTGAATTAATGTAGCGTTGTTATAAATATAAAAAAATAATTATTGTACGGAACCCCCGAACGGAACCTGAACGGTTACATAATTAAATTTGGACTCAACGATTTCATTTACTGAATATCTGAATATTCGAGTTCGATTTGGTTCGATTATCTTTAGAACCGAAACGAATCGGACAATGTCCAGCACTAAGCAAAACTCTTATTTGATTGAGAGCATCAAACGGATAATGTCCAGCTCTAAGCAAGAGCCTTATTTGATTGACAACTTTCTTCTTCTTAATTTATGGTAATAATAAGACTTATAAAGATCAGTCTATCGATTAAGGTTGAACATGATAAACGGTTGTGGATCAGGTGTAAATTAGGAGACAGGTGCCCTCTGTGAACGGATTAATTTGATCAGCTATGAATACAACTCATTAAACTCGACATCTTTGCATGGATTCATGCCAGTGT
>CAIGRB010110574.1:1421-65888 GCA_903798255.1 Fraxinus quadrangulata
AATAATAATAATAATAATAATAATAATAATAATAATAATGTTAAAGGCGTCATAATAATGAGTCGCCTAGGCCTCATAATTATCAAGGCTGGCCTTGTATTTGGGATTCTAATGGTAGCTCATTTGTGGAAGTAAGGCTTCGAGTTGTCAGAGGGTTCTTGTTCTGCATAGGAAAGTAGTAACTGGAAGAGTCGTAGTGGTGGAAGAAGGACCCTAGGGAGGAAATCCAAGGAAGGAGGAAGAACACAGCCGGATTTATTTTTCTTTGAAATATAGTTCTTTAAAGATGGCAGCTGATAGGTCACGTTGGGTATTGAAAGTGAGGTAGATTTAGATTAGATGAATTGAAGGAAAATCTGGTGGTGGCGAACAACGATGGCATGCTGCTCGATTTTTTGGTGGAGATGGATTTTTAAAAAGGCTATGGTGGCATCCATGGATCGCAGTTGGAGAAAGGAACACACTTTATTAAGTCCCTATTTGAGCTCCATTTTTTTAAAACTCATTTTTAATTACACCCTCTCTTATAAAATAATTTTACACATAAACTCAAATTTAATTTTTTTAACCATATATTTTTTCTAAAAATACAATTTCAAAACGCATTTTCCCCAAAAATAAAGGATCAAACATGGGCTAACTTACAAAATGAAAAGTTACACATACAAGTGTATGACATGTTCGATTCATGGTATTCATGATTGACATATCACTTAGAAAAGTATAATAAAGGAGGAAAGTAGATGTTGAATGGGTGAAAGTCATGTTTTCTCAAGCTAGAGCTAGAACGAGAATGAGTATCGATGTCATAATAGATATGGATCAAATTCTGAATAATGAAGGCAGACTAAAATATTTTCGAGAGGTTCCGTTGTTTCTTAATTTTTATTTTATATGTAACAACTTTAATCAAGAAAGGGCATTTAGGTCTTTTGCAAGATCTCTTTTTTTTTTTAGATTATAATTATTTAAACTTTCCTCATAAACTTATCAATTTTTTTGGTAATTTCTTGAGTTTTATTTATTTCCAATTACTTTAGTTATATAAGGACAAGTACGTCTTTTGAAAGTTTAGGTTTTACTTCGTACACTTGCTATTTAATCTCTCATTACAGCTTTATTGTTTTCTATATGAATTTCGAATGATGACATTTTTCAAAGATGTCGCTGAGTTTTCATTGTTCTACGGAATCCTTAACATTTCTATGGCGCTTGCAATTTTTCGATTCAATCAGTATTCATAAATAGGAATCGATGATTTGTTGATCGCTTGTTTTATTGTGTTTTCTTACTTGTCGCTTTATAAAGGGGTTAAGTGATTGTTTTACCTGTCCCGATTTCAAATCACCGAAAACTCTCATGAAATCATGTGCATTTGAGGGTTTGCAACCAATAGTTCTTCTTAGTACCCTTAGATGATCATAAGAGCCTCAGATGTGTATCGACCTCATTCTCCACGATGTTCCAATATATCAATAAAGCGTCCTTAAATTTACTATTATTTGTACAATTCTTTTATAATAATTTATGTAGAGGGTGATCGCGGATATGTTACCATGGTATTTCATGACCTTTTATTTTATTTTGACAGAGTATCTTATGAATTTATACTATAACTCATATTTAGTGTTAACGTCTTGAGCACAACACAAATGACGTATGAACCATGGCATTAAATTATTGTTGCTTGATATTGATCACACCCACAAGGATTAACCCAGTTACTTCAATTAATATTGCACTTTTTTTTTTTTTTTTTGAAACATGTTCATCAAATGCACATCTGATGCACAGGTGAACATAGATTAAAAACTAGGAATTGAGATTTTTTAAGCATGTGGGTGATGGAACTATTTATTATTTATTTATTTTCATTTCATTGTAAATGTTTGAATGTATATGTAATATTGATGTGGGTGCATTAAGTTAATACCAAGGACACCTTAATTGTTTTTGTGTTACTCTTCTAATTTTCTTGTGTAAATATTTTCCTAATTTTAATTATCTTGGATACACCGTATTGCCTACAAAAATTATACTTTTTTACTTTCTATTTTAGCCATCTCTATGCACTTAATATTAATGGATTATTTTCCTTTTTTTCCATAGCTAAATTGGAATATTGATAATGCCATATCGACAAATTTATATTTCACTTGTACAAGACAGTTGCCACTTTCCAAAGAAGTCAAGAAATGTTTATCCATGCGATTTAGTTTCATATTGTACAAAATTAAATGCTGGAATTTAAAAAAAAGGAAAATAAACAATTGCTTTTCAATCAATGATCCGATCTTTTTTTATCTATAAATATCATCTTCTGGCAATAAAAATGATGTATACAACACCTTTTCACCATCCAAGAATAGTACCTAAACATGACTAGAGGAAAAATAAAGCTGGAGTATATTGCCAATGATGCAGAGCGGAGGGCATCATTTAAAAAGAGAAAGAAGGGAATATTGAACAAGATGTACGAACTTTGCGCCCTGTGTGATATACTGGCTTGCAGTATAATTTATAGTGCCTATGAACCTCAGCCTACAGTTTGGCCATCTCCACTTGATGCAAAGGGCATTATTTAAAAAGAGAAAGAAGGGAATATTGAACAAGATGAACGAACTTTGCACCCTGTGTGATATACAGGCTTGCATTATAATTTATAGTGCCTACGAACCTCAGCCAACAGTTTGGCCATCTCCACTTGACGCTCAGCAAATTATTTCCAGATTTCGGGAACTTCCAGAAATGGAACAGACCCAGAGATTGTTCAAGCAGGAATCCTATACGATTCAAAGGATCCAAAAATCTCATAAACAAGCCGAAAAACTTCAGAGGATTAACAGATTAACGGACATGGAAATTCTGATGCACCAGTGCATGGCTGGTTTGTCGAGTCCGCAGAATGTCCCTCTAAGTTTTATAACAGAAATGGGACATCTGGCAGAACAAAAAATGCGGAACATCATGACCCGAATGGATGAACTTGAAAAGAACGGGTCTACGAATGTACAAATGGTGAACCCTGATTTCGACAACGCAAGAGTTGCAGGACTAAGTTTTCTCACTGCGCCTGGGAATAATGATGCTGGAACTGGCTCCAGTCCTCCAGGGAATGATGCCCCTGGACCCAGCTTTAGGAATTAGGTCTCTTTAGTAAATCGTAACCTTTTACTTTCATATGTGATTGTCTTATTTTTGGATTAATTGCAGTGGTTTTTTGTTATTCTTCCTATGATTTTGTTTAGGCTATCGTGTCTGTTATTATAAAACATTAAATTCATGAAATTTTTGAATTATTTTAAGTTCTAAATGTAGAACCCTTCACAAATTAATTACCATTCCAATTATTGTTGCTTAACTATAGTCAATGAGAATTCGTTAATTTCCGGATATAACTAGAGATGTGAAATTTAATGCTCATTAAATGCATTTTCAAATGATTGATATAGAAAGAATTTTTGATAAAAAAAAAATTAAATAAATATTTGAAGGTGGACTAGTATATATAATCTAGATTTTATAATACATTTTCATAATTGACATCAAATTTTCACAATGAAACAATTTTCTACATATTCTAAATAGTAAAATTGTTGTTTTTATATATAGACTTAATTATACATTCAAAATCCCTCTATAAAAAGGGTCCAACCGAGGAGAGCCTTCTAATAATACGAAAGAATAAGAAGTGACCATGAGGGATTTCGTGACTAGTAACAAGAAGAATGAAGATCAAAGTTGAAGACGTCAAATAGTAGAGTCACGTTCAATAAATCTATGAATTTAGTTCATGTCTTCGACAGTGAGCCATGACAATTTATCTAGAAATAATGACACCTACTAGTAAAGGTTTGCGAATGTGTTGTGATTAAGAAAACTTGAGTCAAGGTAGAGATTGTTAGATTTGACTCAAATTTTTGAAAATAATAGAAAATGTTTAGAAATAATATAGGTATAAAGTAGAGAACCCAATACTGTAAATAGATTAACATTGTATAATTCAATGAAGGAAAAGAATCACATTGACATTAGGCAGTTAATACAAGAATTGTATGTGACATGCAAAAGGGGGAAACAGGGTAAGAAATAAAAATTTATTTTGTACCATAAAATTTATTTTAGTACGCCATTTCTATCGTAAAACATAAACCATGATTTTTCATTCCGGGCATATCATCATAATTGTTCATCATTCGTAAACTCCATTCATTGATCCGGATCACTTCAATAACTTGGAACATGAGATTATACATGGTCATGGTCATGATCGTGAGTGTGTAGTAATGGTCGTGTCATGGTCTCGATCGTGAGTGAGTGGTCATAGTCATATTTCTTATTGGCATGCTAATAACCCATTATTCATTCACTATGAGACATTTACTGAAAAGAAAGGGCATACAAAAGGTTAACTTGAAATATATCATGAACATAATTTCATTTGCAATAAACTTCCGTAAGTAATTCATGAAAAATATTTAGAGTCATGGATAGCGTAAATACTTTCAGTGGAAAAACATTTATGTTAAATTCATTCATAAAATTTAATTATCCTCACCTGATCTTCGTGTAATTGGATAACTCTAAATCTGAAATATTTTACCATAATTTAGATATTATTTCAAAATAAATAAAGAAAACAAAACAGACACCTTGTGCATACTTGGTGTGTACATGGTATGCACTCGAACATACTTCAAAACTGATCCAGATGAATAGTTCAACCCTCAATGCTTGTCATTAAATATTCGTGCTCCATCTCCTAAAATTTTTTGGAGAGAAAAATGTGAATAATAATTCAATGAGTGGAGGCGTGTTCATGTGATATATTTTTTGCCATGAAATTTATTTTAGTACGTCATTTCTATAGTAAAACATAAACTATGATTCTTCATTCTCGGGCATATCATCATAATTGTTCATCGTTCGTAAACTTCATTCATTGACCCAGATGTCTTCAATAACTTGGAACATGAGATTATACATGGTCATGGTCATGATCGTGAGTGTGTAGTAATGGTCCTGTCATGGTCTTGATCGTGAGTGAGTGGTCATGGTCATTTCTTATTGGCATGCCAATTACCCATTATTCATTCACCATGAGACATTTACTGAAAAGAAAGGGCATACCAAAGGTTAACTTGAAATATATCATGAACATAATTTCATTTGCAATAAACTTCAGTAGGTAATTCATGAAATATATAGAAATTCATGGATAACATAAATACTTTCAGTGGAAAAACATTTCTGTTAAATTCATTCATAAAATTAATTTTCCTCACCTGATGATCTTCATGTAATTGGATAACTCTAAATCTGAAATGTTTTACCATAATTTAGATATTATTTCAAAATTAAAAAAATAAAAAAAAATAAAACAAATCTTGTGCATACTTGGTGTGTACATGGTATGCACTCGGTATGCACTTGTTAAAATTATTTATTATCTTTTCAATACCTTATGTTTGATGCAGAACCTGTGATTCTGAATATGTGAAAGGGAAAGGTGTCTATATAAATAAGTGTAGAACTTCTTCTTTAATGATTATTATGATTGCTACATATATTTAGTGAGATATAACGAATCTGAGATAAGTAAATGGTGAAAAGACTGAACGGAGGGCTCAGCTTAAGTACACACACGTGTGTATCTATTTATTTGAAAGAACCCATTAATAGAGAAATATTTAAAGATCTGCTGTTGATGATAATAATAATTTTAAACAGCTATTTCTTTATTTAAAGGAATATTTAAATTTTTAGTAGTATTAGGTAAAAAAATTTCGATGTGTTACATGCCACCGAACTTTCTTTATTCTACGAAATCCACAACATTTCTATAACACTTTCGTTTTCTAGCCAAATCAGTATTCATAGAAATCCATGGTTTGTTGATCGGATGTTTTATTTTGTTTTCTAATGTTTCGCTTTATAAAGGGCTAATGTGATTGTTTTACCAACCCCGATTTCAAATCACCAAAAACTCTCACGAAATCATGTTCATTTGAGGGTAGGCTATCAACAGTTCTTCTTATTACCCTTCAATGACCATAAGAGCATGAGGTGTGTATCAACATGATTCTCCACTCTTCCAACGTATTATTTAGGCGTCTTAAATTTGCCATTGTTTATCAATTCTCTTATAATAATTTATGTAGAGGGTGATCACGAATATGTTACCAAGGTATTTCTTGAACTTTTATTTTTATTTTGACAAAGTGTCTCACGAATTTACAATTTAACTCATATTTACCACTGAAGTCTTGAACATAACATAAATGACATACGAACCATATACGTTAAATTCATGTTTATCACATCTTCAATGATTAACAAAGTTAGTTAAATTTATATTTCTCAGTTTTTTGGAAATGTGTTCATCAAATGCACATCTAATGCACAGGTGAATGTAGGTTGAAAACTAGGAATTGAGATATTTTAGGCATGTAGATGATGAAATTATTTATTATTTATTTATTTTCATTTCATTACATTACATTGTAAATGTTTGAAGGTATATCTAATATTGATGTCGATGCAATAAGTTAATACCAAAGACACCTTTTTTGTGTTACGCTTCTAATTTTCTTCAGTAAATATTTTCCTAATTTTAAATCATTTTGGATACACTGTATTGCCTACAAAAATTGTACTCTTTTTGCATTCTCTATAATTTTTTTTATTACTGTTGATCACATCTACAACAATTAACCAAGTTAGTTAAATTTATATTGCTCATTTTTTTCGAAATATGTTCATCAAATGCACGTCTAATGCACAGGTGAATGTAGGTTGAAAACTAGGAATTGAGATATTTTAAGCATGTAGATGATGAAATTATTTATTATTTATTTATTTTCATTTCATTACATTACATTGTAAATGTTTGAAGGTATATCTAATATTGATGTCGATGCAATAAGTTAATACCAAAGACACCTTTTTTTTGTTACGCTTCTAATTTTCTTCAGTAAATATTTTCCTAATTTTAAATTATTTTTGGATACTGTATTGCCTACAAAAATTATACTTTTTTTTTTTTTTTGCGTTCTCTAAATTTTGTTAAGTTAATGTTGATCACATCTACAACGATTAACCAAGTTAGTTAAATTTATATTGCTCATTTTTCGAAATATGTTCATGAAATGCACATATAATGCACAGGTGAACTTAGATTGAAAACTAGGAACTGAGAATTTTTAAGCATGCAGGAGAGAAATTATTTATTATTTATTTATTTTTCCTAAATATGACTAGAGGAAAAATAAAGCTCGGGTATATTGCGAATGATGCAAAGAGGAGGGCATCATTTAAAAAGAGAACGAAGGGAATAAAAGAAGGGAATACTGAACAAGGTGAACGAACTTTGCACCATGTGTGATATACAAACTTGCATTATAATTTATAGTGCCTATGAACCTCAGCCAATAGTGTAGCCATCTCCACTTGATGTGTGGGGTTTGTGACTCAAATTCATCTAGAGTTTGCGTGGTTTGATGCATTGGACATTGAAAATGTCTAAACACGGTACACGTAGGAAAAAAGAGATTGACGGCGCTAGCTACCGCTAAATGGACGCACGAGAGGAGAGATGAAATTTTCAGTATCGAGCTGCTGCCCGCCTACCACTCACGTAGCGCTCGAGGGCCGCACCATTTTGGGTTTTCTTTGTTTTGTTTATTCCACTCGTAATTACTGTAAATTAAAATTTCGTAGGAACACTCTATTTTTGTAATTTATCTCTCCATTATTAGTGAATCAAATCCCCCATTCATTTTTCAAATTAAATTATTGTTTCTTGTGTTCTTGTTATCATGATCTATACTTCATATCTTGTCGTATATCTTCGTTCCACCCTAACAAGTGGTATCAGAGCTTTGGTTTCATTTTTAGAGGTTTTTGTTCTTGATGGTAACCATGAAGTATGACATTTCGCTATTGGATCGTAGCACTAGATTCTCGTTGTGGCGATGAAGATGCGAACAATACTAGCTCAGATGGATTTCGATGATGTATTGTTGAGATTTGACAAGATGTTCACAACTTGGACTGCGGAGAAGAAACAACGCAAGGATCGAAAAGGCACCTCAAATTCATCTTCATCTTTCGAATACTATTTTTCAGGATATTTTGAAGGAAAAAAACTGCAGCTACGTTATAGTTGAAGTTGGAACAATTGTGCATGACTAAGAGTCTAACTAGCAAATTGCACCTGAAGCAGGGTTTGTATTCTCATCACATGATAGAAGGCAGATCTTTGGAAAATCAACTAGCCATTTTTAAAGAAATTGTCGCTGATTTGGAGACTTTAGAGGTAAGGTATGATGAAAAAGATTTGGCATTAATTCTTTTGTATTCATTACCAGCTTTGTTTACATCGTTTAAAGACACAATTTTATATAGTCGTGATACTTTCTCTATTGAAGATGCATATGATACATTGTTTTCAAAGGAAAAGATAAAGATGAAGCATCTAGTTGGATGCGAGGCCAGAGATAGAAAATGACTTGTTATTCATGATGGTCATGAAAGATGCAAGTCAAAATCTAATTTCAGTAATCAAGTTTTTTTTTATTGCAAGAAAAAATGATACATCAAGGGGGATCGCAATAAGTTGTAGAATAAAGATAAGTTGGTTGCAAATCACAAAGAAAGGTAATAAGAAACTTCAGGTAAAGTCGATGTAGCATATGACTAATTGAGTGATCAAGATCTTTTATCTATTTCTGACAATGAATCTAAACTTGGCGAAAATTGGATTCTGGACTCAAGTTGTCCTTTTCATATGCGTTATAATTGGGATTTGTTTGCAACATATGAAACTAGTTTCGAAAGGTACCGTGGTCATTGGAAACAACAGAACTTGTTGGGTAGCTGGTATTGATAGAGTCAGACTTAAGCTATTGGATGAGACATTGAGAAAACTTGATCACGTTCGAAGATTTGAAGAAGAATCTCATCTCATTGGCTACTTTTGATTCAAAAGGGTACGAGTAATGGAGGTGGAGGTGGAGTTTTTAGGGTTTGGAAAGGTATCCATGTTGTATTGGAGGGGCGGAAAAAGTCCAAGTTATACTTCTTGCAAGGTTGTACAAAATCCATGAAGAATATTGTCGCTTTGCCACCATCACCTGAGGTGTCATCATATTCAATTGCTAGGGACATACCAATTAGAGAAAGGTACTAGAAATCTGATTTTGTTGTTCATGCTCTTGAAGGTGTTCAGTCAAAAGCATTTAGTGTAGATTCTGTTTTAGGGTGTGTTTTAGCCCTATTTGATGAATTTTAAATCATTTGCGATTTTCGGTTGAACTCAAGGTAATTATGCATAGAAGTGTTTGGATTCATTTATCCTAATTGGATATTGTGGAAGAGGTGAAAAAAAATTGGTCCATTGGAGAAGATAATTTGGTTATTATTGAAGAGTTCGGTTCATTCCTTACAGCTGAATTTTTTCTCCAAGTGGAGAAATTTTGGGAATTTGTTCATTGCAGTGAAATTTATGTCAAGGTAGAGATTATTGGATTTGTGACCCAAATTCATCTAGGGTTTCCATGGTTCGGTGTATTGGGCCTTGAAAACGTTTAAATAGGGTCCATGGAAGAAAAATGGATTGAGAGCGCTAGCCTACTGCTAGCTGAATGCTCGAGTGGCAAAACAGAAATTTTAGCAGCAAGTTGACTCCTGCCTACCGTTTACCCATGTTTGAGCATTGCGACATTCCGATTTTTTCTTGTTTTATTTATTCCACTTGTTTTTTGACCTAGTTTCCATCTTTAGGGCTATTTCTAGGATTTGGCATGCACCTCTAAAATAGTAGACTATTATTTACAAGTTTTGTATTACTGAAAGTTAGAATCATTGTGTATGAACACAATTATTATATTTTCTATCCATTATAGTTGTTGAATAAAATCTCCAATTCCTCTATCAAATTAAATTCTTCTCTTTGTGTTCATCTTATTGTTGTGATCAATATTTCATATCCTACTGTATAACCTCGTCCCATTTCTAACAAGTGGGTATCAGAGATTTGATTTTCTTTATTTGTTCGAGTTTTTTGTTCTTGATTGCAACCACTAAGTATGAAATTTCGCTTTGGATCATAGCACTAGATTCTCGTTGTGGCAGGTGAATATGCGAGCACTACTAACTCAGATGATTTTGGATGATGCGTTGTTGAAATTTGACAAGATGCCCACAACTTGGACGACGAAGGAGAAACAACGGGAGAATCGGAAGGCACTTTCACAAATTTATTTTCATCTTTCGAGTAACAACCTTTGGGTTGTTTTGAAGGAAAAGTCTGTTATTCTCTTAAGGTTGAAGTTTGAACAATTGTGCATAACTAAGATTCTAGCCAACAAATTACACTTGAAACAACTTGTATTCTTATCGGATAACGAAAGGTGGATATTTGGAAGATAGGTTTTTAAGGAGATCATCGCTGATTTGGAGACTTTGGAGGTAAAGTATGATGAAGAAGATTATGCCTTAATTCTCTTGTATTCATCTCCCACTTCGTTTGGAGAGACGATTTTATATAGTTGTGATACTTTCACCATTGAAGATGTATATGATGTTTTGTTTTCAAAAGAGAAAGTGAAACATCTGATTGGATTTGAGGCTAGAGATGAAGAATGCCTTGTTGTTGATGGTGGTCACAGAAGGGACATGTCGAAATATGATTTCGGTAATCAAGTTTGTTTTTATTGCATGAAGAAATGAAAAATTAAGATGGATTGCAATAAGTTACAGAACAAAGGAAATTTGGTTGTAAATCAAAGGGGAAGACAATCAAATACTTTAGGCGAAGCCAATGTCGTAAAGGACTATATGAGTGACGGGGATCTTTTGCCTATTTCTGACGGCGAATCTAAACCTGATGAGTATTGGATTCTGGATTCAACTTGTGCTTTTTATATGTGTCCCAATTGAGATTTGTTTTCAATATATGAAATAGTTTCGAAAGATATAATGGTTATGGAAAACAACGCAGCTTGTTGGGTAGTTGGAATTGATAGAGTCAGACTTTAGTTGTGGGATGGGACATTTTGAACACTTGATCACGTTCGATATGTTCCAAATTTGAAGAAAAATCTCACCTCTTTGGCTATCTTGAGTTGCAAAGGTGTCCGAATTGTATTTAAGAGACGGAAAAATTCTCAGTTATACATCCTGCAAGGCCATGTAACAATCAGCATAGATTTAGTACGATAGTTGTTATTTAGTTTAGTACATTACCGCTGGAATTTGGTTTGGAGTATGTGTTGAAGAATACAACTCAATCGATTTTAGAGGATATGGGTAATGCCTCTTTGCCACCATCTCCTGTGGTGTCATCATATTCAATTGCTAGGGAGAGACCCAATGGAGATAGATACGGGGAAGATGATTTTGTTACACATGTGTTAAGTATATTTGAAGGTGTTCAATCTAGTAAGGGGCATTCTATAAGAACATTCAGTGTTGAATCTGTTTCAGGTGTGTTTCGACCCTATTTGGCAATTTCTAGATCATTTATGATTTTTGGTAGAACCCGAGGTAATTTTGCGAAGTAGTGCTTAGATTCATCTATCCTAGTTGGATATCCCTAGAAGAGGTGGAGGTTTTTGGTTCATTGAAGAAATTTGGTTTTTGTTGAAGAGTTCGTTTATTCATTACAATTGAATGTTTTCTCCAAGTGGAGAAATTTTGAAGTCTTGTTCGCTGCACGAAATTTGTGTCAAAGTGGAGATTGTTGGATTTTGTAACCCAAATCTGCTTATCGCTCGAGCGGTAGGGCGAGATTTGGAACAGCAAGCGTTTCACTTGATTGGGACTCAAGTAATGCTAGAACGCTGGGCAATACGAATTTTTCCATATTTCTTTCCTTCACGTGATTTATTTACCTAGTTTTCATCTTTAGGGCTATTTCTAGGGTTTGACATGTATCATTATAAATAGTAGACTCTTCTTTATAAGTTTTGTATTACCAAAAGTTAGAATTGCTGCGTAGGAATACTATTATTGTATTTTCTCTCCATTATAGTTGTTTAATAAAATCTCCAATTTCTTTGCTAAATTAAATTCTTGTCTTTGTATTCATCTTGTTATTGTGATCAATACTTCATATCGTTCCATATAATTTCATCCCGTTTCTAACAATATTGATAAGCAAATACATCCAAACTGTACATGACCATAAATCTTATAATTATTAAGACAGATTGTGACGCCTTTTAGATCTAAGTAGTTTGTCCTTCAACTCACCTATTTACAACTTTTAACTAAAGATGCATTTTTCCATGTTCTCCAGACTCCAGTAGTTGCTGGATTACATAGTAATAAAGTGCAATTTTCATTTAGAAGTTAGAAATTTGATTCAGTGCACGTTTGGGATGGGATTAAGTTAAGTGATGATAAGTTGTGAATTCTAAAAAATGTGTAGATAATAAGGGAGATTAACTTATGGATTCTACAAAATGAGGGAATAGATTGCATATTTGATCGGTAGTAATTCAATTATAATCACTTCCCAAACATGGTCATTTCCTGAAGTCAATTCAATTCGTTTGAAATTTGACCACTTAAAAATAAACTTGAGAGGCTCTCAGGCAAAAGATTTTAGTTAAAAAGATGTATAAAAACAGTTGGATTCAAGAAATTGTACCCTAGCCCAAAAAGAAGAAATAGATCACCAAACAGCAAAAATAAATAAATCGATTACCATATATTTGACAATGCAAATTAAGGATTGATAAACTATGATATATTTGAGAGTAAATGCTGTTTTAAATCATACACCTTTTCATATTTTTTTATTAAAATAATGGTTGAACACGAGCATAATTTTTTAATGGATAGCAAGGAAGCTTGATATAGGATGTCGACACTGATAAATGTTAGATTTTAAAGTTGTTGGCAATCTTTTGACAAAATTATTGTTGATTTTTTTAAAAGTCAAAAGTGTCAGTGGTTAGTTAGAAGTCCTAGGGTTTGAGTATGGAACGAAAGGAAAAGAGTTATCGCAATTTCGCTAGCATATCGCCCAGTTGATACTCGAGCGGTAAAAACAGAAACTGAGTCGCCCGCCTGTCGCTTGGATTTTGCTCGAGCGACACACTGTCGCTCACCTGTTATTGAGCTATCGCTTGAGCGACGATGTATTCCGAGAAAACCTAATTTGCGTTTTTCAAGATTTTTATCCGGCACATTCTAAAACCTCTACACTATATATATGCACACCACCATTCGAAAAAATAAGAGTTGAACATTGAGATAAACAAGTAATTACTTCCTCCATAACATTCCTACAATTCAACTTTCATATTGATTTCATCATTGCATTGTAAAACATCAACCTCACATGAAACAAACACCGAAACACATACTTCCATAACATTTGTCAGAGTTTTGAAAATCAACAAAGGTGACTGAATTTTCTGGTTGTTGGAGAACGATGAGTTCCCATTGATCTATATGAAATAGACGAATTCAGAAGGCTGGGAGTTGGTGTAAGAGCACGCAATCTAAGAGGGTTTTGGTGATTACAGTCAGGAGGTCATAAAGTACTAAAATTAGTTGAGTCTGACAGTATTGTAAGTTGATTCGTATATAGTAAATTGTTACTGACTTGGGCCAGGAGTTTTTACCCAGTTACAGGTTTTCTCCGTTATCAATTTTTAAGTGTTATTTATTTTTTCAGTATTTTATTAATTGCGATAATTCAACATAGGATAGTTGTGTATGTGAATTTATCTGGATTATTAATAACCGTGACTTGTTGTATTTATTAATTGATAAATTTAAATTCACATAAACACTTATTCGCCCCCTCTAGGTGTTAGTTGGGTTGAATTTCGTTATTTCAATAAATAATAAAACAAAGACATTATCAAACTTTGTTGATTCCAAACGAATACCGCAACACTTTCACCTTTTAGTTTGTATTGATTCTTAAAAATACCAAAAATTTAAGTATCAAAAACTCTTCACACGCGAATCCATGGAAATTGAACTCGTTCATTTAAAATATCAAATATCGAAAATTTGAAAATTTGAAGAAAATCTCAACAATTAATATTTTATTTTAATTCAAAAAGTATCTACTGCCATTAAGGCTTACAACACTTATTTAAATTAATAACTAAAATTAAGTAAAGACTAAAATCTAGATAAAGAGTATAATTAAAATAATGACTAAAATTATTGATGAATACTCTATCTTCATTAATGATGAAGATTGAATATGGCTAGTTTCAGTTTAATCTAGATTATATTTCATTTTTAATTAATTTAGTTGTTAATTATGTATTAAGGCTTTTAGTTTTCATAATTATCTTTTAATTTTCGCCATTATCTAGAGTTAGTCATCTAGAGTTTAGTCATTATCTAAATTTTAGTTATTGCTTCAAATATTGTTGTAAGCCTTAATGNTGTTTGTCTATAATTAACTCTGAATATTAGGGTTTTTGTTTTTTTTTTTTATCATTATCTCTTAGTTTTAATAATTATCTAGAATTTGTAATTGTCTAGATTCTGGTTAAGTTTTAATAATTATCTAGAATTCGATAATTGTCTAGAGGGTAATTATATCACCACTACAAATTTTAATTACTACACCACATTATAATCACACCACAATTAAAATATATTTTTTAATAAATACATCAAAATAAATTTACAATTATAATCCTAATTCAATAAAAACAAAAAATAATAAAATATTGTGGTGTACTTATCACCAATATTAATACTCATTCTCTCAACATTTCCCCTCATTATTTCACAGCCACTAGAATCGAGAGAATACCACCCACCTTTCTTCTTTATACCAGCCAATGCTTAACATATGCGGGTTTTTTTGGTTTCGAGAAAGATGCAACACTTTCTTTTGGCAAAATGTATTGGTTTTGGGTCCAGAAGGTTAGGATATAATATGTAGAAGTTTGTGGTTTTGGCTGGTCTCATGAATGGAGAGAAACTCTTCCTCATGAATAAGGATTATTAGCGATTTTCTGATAAAGGTATGAAACAACTAATTTATATTTTCTTTATTTTATTTTTTTAAGGTTGAAGATGGAGCATAATTCTGTTAAGAAGAAAACCGAAGGAACTAATCGATATAGTATTTTTGTAATTCTGTTGAAAATGAATGTGTGCAATTACTTTATTTTTACTGTTGTTTCTTCCATAACTTAATTAAATTAATGTGTGCAAGTTTCCTAAATGTGAATTAAAAAGGCAGATTGCAAAAGAATAAATAAATAAATAAAGTTGACAATCTCATTGGTGATTATGTTTGCAAGAAACAAGGAATAATCAAATTGAATAAATTTCTAGCCGTGCAAGAAGTTTATCGAAATCCTCTTTTGACCTCTTATGTGATACTCGTACTAATCATGGAGAGTTTACATTAAAAATCTCTTGTGTAGCGATATCAGTACCAATCATCTCTTTGAAGGTTTGTATTCTCATTTTATATGTACTCTCCCATCCACGTGCAATGTCATCTCTATATTTGTACCAATTATACGCCACAGGTGAAATTGGGCAATTGGGCTTCAAGTTGACGTGTGCATGTGATAAATCAAATTAATAGCAATAAGTTCACCAATGACATATAGTTAAACAATTAAAATAGAATACCTGAACAAATATAATCTTATGATTTAATGGTAGGGGAGGTTGAGAGTGCAATGGTAGGAATGTCAAACATTGTATAGAAGGTAGAAGGACAAGCACTACACCATACCGAGATGCTATCAAATGGCCCATGTCAGGCATTGTCATCCATCGATCAAATGGGGTACCAATATTAAAGTAATCCATAATATATAACAACTCATTCACCCTTTCAATTCCGCCATATAGTTTTACATAAGCATCGTAATTAGATTTCATTTCAGTAATAAGGTCACGTCGAATATGTAACCAAGACTCTTCTCCTAATCCACTATCCTAAAACCACAATGACTATCGGACTTAACATCAACAATGTTAAATATGCTATCTTTGACTTTGTTATGGAAACATGTTGTATAATGGTATAAATTGTTCTTACGAGCGCGCCTAACTTCAAGTTTATCCTTCTTTGGAACATTGACGGAACTGTTGCTACTACGAAAATTATTATTATTACCTGAGTCAACAATTTCAAAATATGAAGGACCTCTTTTAGTTGAAGTGCCGATTTTTTATGAAGGTCGGCCTTTGGTTTTAGCTTTCTCAGCAGGTGGCACCAAAGAAGTAGTGGAGGGTTCATACATTTCTCATAATTTCATTTTAAGAAGTACTTTTCTTGCATCGTCGCATTCGCCAAACAATCTTTGAATACTCTCTAATTCAACTACAATATTCAACTTAAAAGAAGCATCATTTGATGGAACCATAATATCTAACTTTCTCCAATAAGGGTGAACAGCTGACAAAGGAATTGGACGACCTGTAACTCTGTATTCTGAAATCTCACATGCACATAGCAAACCATATGTGGATTAAAAAACAAATGTTGATGATAAAATTAAATATAAGCATTATTAATTTCACCTGTTTGTTATGACATTACCAAAGTGCATAATTTTATTCGTCCAAGCAGCAATGAATTTCTCTTTATATTTACTCAACCAAGATCCTGTAACATAATCCAATGCCTTCGGAAATTGTTCAAATTGGAGAGAAAAAGTTTTGGCCAATTGTTCATATCTCTCCTCCGTAGTAGATGCAACAAGTATGCTCCAACTCCTACAAAAAGTATCCCATTCTTCTTTTCGCTCAAAAAACTTCTTTGTATTGGCTGATTCATTTTTTGATATGTGCCATGTGCATAGTAAATTGTTAGCATTAGGAAAAATCTGTTCAAGAGTTCCCTATCTGTGACTATGACATGCAGCAAGACATCATGATTCATTAAGCTTTTCAACTTTTCCATTGCCCAACTATAATTTGATTTATGTTCAGCTTCCATGAACATGAAAGCAACATAAAATGTCATTTAGGTTGAAGTAATCCCTACAATCTCAAGAAGAGGAAGTCGATACCTATTAGTTTTGTAAGTACAATCCATTATAAGCACACATGAAAAGGCATGTAATAAATCGACATATGTCGGAAGTGCAAAAAAAGGTCTCTAACTTCATCAGTTCTTTCATGAGACCTATGCCACTCAATATAATTATGTTCTTTTAACTTGCTCATTAATTGTTGCATTTGTGTTCTTCCCGCCTTCTCAGTCAATCTATGCTTTGCACGTGCATTGTAAATAGTCCTCATTGTGCTAACATTATTTGGATCCTGTTCTTTCAAAGTCATTAATATATTCCTAGGTTTTACCAAACTTTTTGACATATCTATTAAAATATGCTTCTCTTCATTAGTCAATCTTTGTACATAGGTATGTCCTTCTAAATATTGTGCCGCTAGATGATTATGTAGTCCACATAACACCTTTAACATCCAATCGTCCTCAGTCGACAATTTAACACCTTTTATATCAAATGGGCATTCACACTTATGTGTTCCAACAAACCTCTTACGTTTTTGTTCATGACCTGAATGATTAATACGGTTTTTATATTTTCCACTACGCTCACATCCATATTGTATACGAGGCTTGCGTCCATACCCAACACACTTAGAATGTGTTATAACAATAACCAAACCAAGTTCCTTCCCAACCATACAAACCCAATTAGATAATGACTCTTGTCTATGGAATACCTACACAATCAATATTAAAAAATTGTAATTAAAAATTGTACCAAAAGTTGAATTAGTAGACGTAAATTTAATATTTTCTTTATTCATACTTGGTCAATAGTAAAGTTTTCCGTATAATCGTATATATTGAAGTTTTCATTATTTTCCTGACATAAAGAACAAATGAAATCAGATTATGATAAGTTATGAAAGTCTAAATTTATTACGGTCATACAAAAAATACAATATAACAATAAAAACTTACATCTTGTTGACTAAGAACAACCTTCGAGAATTCAGATGAAGTCATAGTGTCAATAGCTGCATCTATTCTCGTTTAACTAAATATCATAATGTAGTGAGAAAGGTGAAAACAAGTCAACTCATGAAAGCTTCGTAATTCGGTGATAAACTACAACAGGTAAGAGATGTAAAGCATACTTCAAAAACTACCAAGAAATCAATTTATCTAAACAAACTGGAAGGGCCACAAGAATGCCCATAATTTAAGCATATGCAAAAATACTAGAAAAATCACCTTCAAGAAGTTGACTATGCCCACCATTTTTTATGTGACTGAGAGCCGACCTTCATCAAAAATGAACTAACAAAGTCTATACAAGACATACCCCAACTATCTATCTATTCATTACCTTATTGGATAATGTCACTGTACACCATTTTTTCTATGCCATGCTTGACATAACATTGTTAGCAAAAAGTGATTGGTTGAAAAAACTTTTTTTAAGCCCGTGTTTGACGTCCATTAGATCAAAACTCTTTTTTCCTCAAATTTATTTTCAACCACACATTCACACAATAAAATATTTTATATATAAACATAAAAAAATTTCCACTTTGTAACGACACATTCTAAAAAAAAATCACATTTACAAAATCTATTCTACTACAAAATCGGGTTCAAACAAACTCTTAAAAATACTCGTTTCGTCAATATTAAAATATTATAGTAGAAGTAATTGGTGGGGCTTAGAGGACTCTGTGCAATTATTGTAGCCTTCCCAGTCTTTCGCTGACAATCTGCTTATATTTATTTAAATTGAATTAAGTAGAGTTGCGGTCCCAAACCTCTTAATTTATCGTCGACTGTATTTAATTTTTTTTTTTGATTTTTACATCTATAGCCCCAGCAGCCAGAGGACATATGGACTGAATCCGCCCATTCCTCAGTTAGTGGACCCAAAAAAATTAATTTGCCACATTTTGGCCAAAATTAAAAGGATGAAATTGTAATTTTATATTCCAATAAAATAATTAAAAATTAAGAAAAATAAAAAGAAATCCCTGCTCATCTTCTTCCCACAGCACCCACCCCAACAAACCAAGCCAAAATCCGTCACCGCTACCCGCGTACCACCGTTGCCGCNTTTGTAGTGGTAATATAATTTCCCTTGTCTAGGTTCTAGTTAGCTATTTAAATAAGGGTTGTGAGTAGAGATGATAATTTTCCCCGTCCCGCCACGTCCTTGCGGAGCCCCGCCCCGAACGGGTTGGCGGGGGGTGAGGCGGCATGCCCCGCCCCGTGAAGAATAAAAATTAATTAATTAACTAAAAAAATAATATTTAATTAACTGAAACTTTTTGAAAAAAAAAATAAATAAATAAACGGCGCGGGAAACTGGGCAAGCCCGCGCCCCGCACTGGCCAAGCCCAAGATGGGGTAGGGTGGGGGAGTGGCGGGCGGGGATACCCCGCCCTGAACCCACCTCGTTGCCATCACTAGTTGTGAGCCATCAGTGTTCCAATCTCTTAAATTTTAAATATCTTATACTCAAAATCAGCAATACTAGACTCTGTGTATTTGTGCGCGAATCAAAGTGCTTTTGATGCATAAATTTCTAGTATTTTTAGGAATCAATAGAAACTAGAAGGTGATGATGTTGTAGCATTCTTTTGGAATCAACTGAACTTCGATAGCGTGCTCGTTTACTGTTTCTAAGCTTCCACCCTATATCATTTGGTATCAAAGTGAGGTTCGTTTATGATAGAGACGAGTTGGTATTCATAAAATCCAATGACAAAAGTTTGTTTTAGAATAAATATTATAGATTTCAGAGTTTTCAATCTATTAAATTCTTGATATTTATTGTAAAAGATCGAGTCCTAATTCTCTGTATTCGTTTGCGAACCAAAGTTTTTTGATGCCTAAGTTTTTGATATTCTTAAATATTGTCACAAACTAAAGGTGATTGTGTTGTGGTATTCGTTTGGTATCACTTGCTCTACTATTCTGCCCAAGCCTGGCTGAGGAAGATTTATGGGCATAAAACAAAAAAATACGTGGATGGACGGGGGAATACTATTTTTAATGATTCCATCATTCACAATAAATAATAAATAAATAAATAAATAAGAGCCTTTTCAAAAACCCACATCTAAGTTCCATAACTTTTGGCTCGCTATCTTGATCAAGATTTCCTATATTCAGAGGGAAAGGTATGAACCCTCGACACTGAGAGTAGCAATTTGATAGCTTTTTAGTTTTATTATTTCATTGGTTTCGCCACCCTACATATGATGCAGCCTGATCCTACAACTTAATAAGGCGGCCGAGATTTATTGTATTTTAATAATTTTCTTCCGCTTTAAGTCATTAGGGGATGATTAGTCTTTAATTAATATTAAAACTTTTAATTTTCATAATTCTGTTTTAATTTTTATCTAGAGTTTAATCGTTATCTAGATTTTAATTACTGCTTTAGATTTGGATTGTATGCATTAATGGCGGTTAGATGGTTTTTTAATTGAAGTAAAATAGATTTTGGAGTTTTTTAACCTCTAAAATTGTCGACATTTGATATTTAAAATCAACGAATCCTAATTATTTGTATTCATCATGCACGAATCAAAAAGTTTTTGATATCTAGATTTCTGATATTTTTAAGAATCAATAGAAATTAGAAGGTAATCATCTTGTGGCATCTCTTTGAAATCAATTAAACATCGATAGCATATTAGTTTCATCATTTCCACTTCCATTCCCTACATCAAGTTCACTATGTCCGTAACAAGAATTTAAAAAATTGGAGAAGATATCATAATTAATATTATATTACTTCATCAAAGCTTGAATTCAAGACTTTTTGCTTATTGTGGTCCATGTAAAATAAATTTAAACATTTTAAATACATTCTTTTAAAAGGTTTTGTGGGGGTAAGTGTGCACATGATGAGTTGTTTGATAATTATTGAAACAATAAAAAAATGAACTAGGGAGAGTGGGTGGTGCTGATACGGAGCGAGAGAAACAGGGGGCGATGCAACCAAATACCTGGATGATGTGAAATCGGGATGTCAACAGAACTTGAGATCCGAACTGGGGATGATCATGAATAGTGCTTAGAAGTATTTGAAACGGAGGCTATGATGCTTAATTCAATGAATGGAGAGAGATAAAGTGTGCGAAAAGCTCGATATTAAATCAATAATAATAAAGTATGCTTTAAATGAGGCTATGGTGTGTGTATATATAGTGCTTTAGGTAGCATCTACCTAGTACAACTAGGATTCTTGAGGGCTATGGCTGCCCCAAGCATCTAGGAAGTCATGTCATTTTAGGACTCCGTCGATATGTTGGTATCCCATTGTAGAAGGATGGTCTTCTTTAGATAAGGATAAGGCTAAGGAGAAGTCTATTTAGAATGATAGACCAAAGTCCATCCATGCCCAATACACCTAGGTTGGTTAGGTGGTCGAGTACTAGATTTAGAGGAGGCATTGTGGGCTCCTTGGGATAAAAGCTCGAACGAAAAGTTCATTCCTTAGGTCAAGAAGGGACTATAGTGGAGAGAATCATGGTGGAAAAGTCATATTCATGGTGCAAGTTCGAGAATAATCCTTGTGCAAATAATCACGGTCCTTGGAACAGCCATCTTTGGGTCTGCCCAAGTGGAAGTTATAGCATAATATCTTTTATGTTAATGCAAAATTAATAAAAAATTGAAACCCCCTCTAGTGCTATATAATAAGGTGTTTTTCTCCTTATTCCACATACCAAAAAGTTTGAGAGTTCTCTCTCCTCTCTAATTTTCTATCTTATCTCTTTATTTCAAGAGGTTTGTTCTTAATAGTTTAAATATTTTTCTAGCTCGATGATAAAATTGTAAACGTTCTCAGTTCGCCTAAAGCAATGATGAGATGCTAGTCAATTGCTTTCAACAGCTGTATCCTAGGAGATAGACGACATTAGTCCTATTGCACCACATTGAGGAAACAACTCTATTTTAAGGAAACTGTGTGTAACACATGCCTCGATCCATTCGATTATCACTACTACGTCAACAAGAATCCATTTCATCATTTATTGTATCTTTCCAAAATATGCAATCTCTAGAAGACATAGTTTCTTTATGTCTTAGGATCACTTTCATCTTGAAGAACAAAAGAAATTAGTCTTACAACATCCTTTCTATTTCCTTCGAGTAAGTAGAGAGAAATAAGTTAGGAGTATATTTTGTTCGATCCCAAACCCTTTTATTTTCTAACTCTCTTGCTTCTTTGAGGTTTACTTGATAGTTCAACATCTCTCGTAGATTTTTCTACTTGTGATTCTCTAGAAGAGAGAATGTCTACCTGAGTTCCATTTTGAGAATTTCATGTTGTCAGTACATTCTCGAAAAATTCCACATCTCTTGATTCTATTATAACATTGGATTCTAGTTTAATAACAGATAGGCCTTGCTATTTGAAACATATCCCAATTTGGTTCTTTTAGGATACGTGTTCTTGTAATAATTAAGACACCCCGTACTTTAAAATAACTTATATTAGGTTTCCTTCCTTTTCTTACTTCATATAGAGAAAAAATTTCTTTTTCAAATGAATCATATTGACTATATAACATGCACTAAGTAAGGTTTCACCCTACAAGTTAAATGGTAATTCAGCATTAAATAGCATGGCAATAATCATTTTTAAAAATGTTCTATTTTTTCTTTCTGCTAAACAAATTTGTTCAAGTGTACGTGGTGCAGAACAATGGTGTATAATGCTATTTTGTTCACAAATTATGTTGAATTCAATTGAAAAGTATTATATACCTTTATCACTTATAAGAGTCTTTATTTTTCTTCCCAATTGATTTTCAACTTCAATTTTATAAACTTTAAATGTATTAAAGGCTTCATTTGTTATGTTTAAGTAGATATACATTAAGTGCATACCTAGAGCAATCATCTATATATATAATAAAGTATTTATTACCTGCTCTTATTAGCATGGCATTCATTTTACAAATATCTGAATGTACAAGTTCAAATAAATTTGATGATCTTTCTACACTATGAAATGTCTTTTTATTCATCTTAGATTTAATGCATGTTTTACATTTTGCTAAGTTATTAATTTCACATGATATAAATCTACATTTAACCATTATTTTCAAAGTACTAATACATATGTATGACAATCTACCATGTCATAAATGAAATGAATCAATCATATAATCAAAAGAATTATTTTTATTAGAATCATCCTCAATAGTACATAATTTGACAATTCATTCACTCGAATAGCATTTACCAACAAAATACCTATTTCAAGTTAATACAAGATTTTCCAACTCAAATACAGATTTTATTCCCAAATTTTTCAAAAGAACCTCACTTGCTAAGTTTTTATTCATATCGGTATATGAAGAACATTGGTGAAAGTAATCTTCTTTCTCAAAGTGAAGATGATTGCACTGTTTCCTTTGCCAATCACCTTAAAGCGTCCTTCATTTCCCATTTGAATCTCTTGTCCATCAACACTGTTATGATAAGTTTTGAAAAGTGATTTATCATAACAAACATAGATTATTGCGCATGTGTCATACCACCTACCCGAAACTTTGATTTGGATTGCATTGATTTCGCTAACTGTAGCGATAATCTCTTTGACGGAGTTTACATTTTCCTCTTTCTTTGCTTGCTTTTTATGCCTACAATCTCTTATATAGTGTCTCGATTTTTCACAAACGTAGCAAGATCCTTTAGACTTCTTTTTGAACTTTTCATATCCTTTTTTAGGTCCAAGAGGCTTCCCCTTTTTTTGGTATTTGTTGGATAATCAATTTTGTCCACGACATTGGTTTCAAAGATTCATCATAAGAACTTTCGTTATTATCTCGTATCCTTGATTTTTTCTCTATGCAAAGATGTTTTTGTATTTGTTTCAATGAAAAATATTCAGAGTTGTGAAAAATCTTGTTCCTATAACCTTTCCAAGTTGGAAGCAATTTAATGATAATTGCTCCTACTTGAAATTATTCAGGAAGATCGATTTTCACCGCCTTTAGTTTATTGACGATCACTTGAAGTTCATGTACTTGAGGCAATAAAGGGATATTATCTAACATCTTAAAATCAAAGTATTTTAAAATTCAAAATTTCTAAATACCTTCCTCCTCGACTTTGTTTTTAATTTCAAGTGCTTGCCAAATTTCCTTTTCTGAAATGGTGATGGTGTAGAGATCGTATAAACATCAAAAAAGGCATTAAGAATGTGACCATGACAAATCAATCCATCCTCTTATCTTTTCTTTCTCTTGGTCGTACTTCTTCGGAATCTTCATTGTTTGCTTCAGAAATTGGTTCCAAACTTGGATCAAGCACATGGAAGATCTTTAACGTCGTTAAAAGGAACTTGAGTTTGTCTTGCCACCGGGTGAAATTTGTGCCATCAAACCTATTTGAAATAAACTAAGTGGTTCATCAACTAGATGGTTGCCAAAGTAGTTCCATCTCCATCGCAGTATGAGTATTGTTTGAGATTGTTGGATAATAGCAACAATGGAGAGAAAAAAAAAAGGATGAAGATGGAAACACAAGAAATGGACTAAATTGACAAGACTTGAACACGTAGTTAACGTTGTCCTCAAACGATATTTGTCTCATCTCCAATTGCTTTTAGGGATTCAAATGGCAAATAGTTCAAAGAATTAATCAAACCTAATGAAGAACACCAAAGCACAAGTGTTTTTTCCTATTGAACAAATGAAAACTTTGGAAATGAATATATAAAAGAATTTGATAATCCCTCTTTGATTATATGGAATGCTTGTATGTAAAATTGTGTTTTGATATTGAAAACTATCGTCTATTTATAGTTTTCCATCACAACATCTCGAAATGGTCTCAACTATTCATGAAAAAATAGAACTTTTCATTTAACCCAACCTAACAACTAATTTTTATGCCCATACGATCGTATGGTTATAGCCTTTTAGCCTCAATAAAAACAAAGGAGGTTTCTACACTTATTTGAGATCCTAAATGGTGATATTTTATTGTTCTTTGAATAAAATACTACCTAACTTGTGTTGTATTGCAATTTGTACGTAAAACTTGATGTTTGATGAAGAATTGGAGAAAAGAATGCAAAAATAGTGAAAAGTGCGAAATCCAAAAGTCAAGGACTAAATTACAAGCAATCCATAGATGAGACGGGCAACGAAATGAAGATCGAAGATACCAAACATTTAATTTGATACAATTGGAAGATAAATGAACAAGTTTGCAAGAAACAAAATAGGTGAAAAGAAGTAAACTCAAAGTTCGGGGACTAAAGTGCAACTACTAAAAAGTTATGTCGAACCTCATGATGTATATTTGAGAGTTCTAGGGGTCAATTGGATGATGAAAAAGTCAAAATGATGAAGTATAATCAAAATATTATCACACATCAACTTTCAGCCGAAAAAATTGTTCTATAGATTTTTAGCCTCACATTGAGACCCAATTGGTATATCAAGCTTTCGAATTGAAAAAATATTATTTCTATAAGAATTATAGCCCTCCAAATTAGCTTTTCAATACACTTTGAATCACCTCAATAGGATATCGAAAGAGAAAGTTATGACAAAAATAATGAAAAATGTTCAGCAGTCGAAAATTAGGCGAGGTGTACACCCTCAACCAAAAATGGGGAGTCTAAGGCGTCCCAAACCAGCCAGGCACGCGCCTCAATACAAAAAGGGAAAATTAGATTTTCCTTATTTTTATTTTAGTAACAATTCAATGCAATCTTTTTGACATTTTTTAAATACCAAACTCTATCAGAACGTAGGGGAGGGGCCATTCGACCTAAATTTCATCATTTTCTACATTTGTTGGAAGTGAAAAACAAGTCTATACATTAATTCAAGACGAATCATATAAGAATTTTGAAAATTCATAGCCCGATTTTAAGATTTGAGCCAAGAACATGAATTTCTCATACTTCTTCCATTTTTTTTATTTTCGGGTGATATATTTCCAATTATTCTTGTGTAGGCTAAGTTTTTCATTGTATTGGATGAATGATGAACCCTGTTATTTGTTTATTTTAATTAAAGATAATTAGTTTAGTATTTCTTATTTTTTTTCAATTTTTTTTTATGTAATTTAATCATAAGAATGTTAGACTTAGTTTTTCATTGTATTGGATGAATGATGAACCCTATTGTATGTTTATTTTAATTCAAGACAATTAGTTTAGTATTTCTTGATTGGTTTTGCATTTTCATTAAATTATTTGATTGCTTGATCACAAATTAGATAGTAAGTTGTTTATTGTAGTGCAAGAATACTCACAATAAATCTAGAACTCAGTAAAATCAACACATGGGCAATAGGTGCAATCATGCGTGATAAATCTTGTGAATCAATGCATATTTTTCATATTAATTCGAACTAGAAATATGATCGGGTCATATTAAACATATGTTTAATATATATTGGAAAAGAATATTGAATAACAGTGAATTATTGATTATCTTGAATGCACGAAATTATTAGATTACGAATTAAGAATTAAACTAAATAGTAATATGGGGATTCACAATTTCAATACAAACATTCACATATTAAACAAATACTTTATTTGCTTTGTTAGTTTAGGATTAATATAGAAAACATTCAAACAATCTCTTTTGATATCACCACACTTCGAATTTAATAGTAGCTATTGAACTACAAATTAGACATTATTCCTCGTGAAATAATATTCTTAACTCACAAATTTTATTATTTGTATAACAATCTCGTACGCTAGAGAAGAGAATTTTGTCCCAACAAAATCCCATGCGATCGCATGGCTAAATAGACCATGTGATCGAATGGTCTAAAATCAATTACCCATATTTGCAATCACTAAATCATCCACACATATGGCCCATTAAAGGCCCACTTCCAAATCTTGATTTTGAACAATAAGTCCAACAAAAAAGAGGTATAGGACTCTTCATGACAAGCCCCTGAGGAGAGAGGCCATGGGGTCCCATGCTAGGGAGACCCTCCCAACCCACGTTGAGCTAGGGGACCTGACCTCCTCTTCTTAATTCATGGTGACTTTTCGTTTGAGGTCCCCAAGCCTCCACTCATGCTCTAAGCCTATCGCACTGGAGGAAGAGGATGTGCATCAAGCTAGGGGGGTTGGTTATGACCACACTGAGAACAACCTCCTCATGCCGTTATTGAGCACTATCGCACGAAGAAGAGTTTTTAAGAGTCTCAGTAGTATTATACATATTACCTTTGGGTAAGGGTTTAATTTCTCAATTTTTGTACCAATGATATCCTTAAGTTCGGTCTTTATATGTGTTGATGTTTTATTTCTTCAAACTTGAGTGTTGTAGAGGACATGAACATGCACGACTTGGACCTCGAGAATCGAGTCAGGAACCTGTGCAACTTCTTCGACACTTAACACTCACTCATATCGAAGGCCGACTTAGCAAGCAATGGTTCCATCTTTCTCCAAATACAATAGTTCTAAGGGTACGTTTAATTGTAAAAGTGAAATTTGGGTGGAAAGAAAATGAATTTCAGAGAATTGAATTGCCTAAAATTATTTTCCTAGGAATTGTCAATTAATTGTGTTTGATTAGTATAATTTTTTACGTGGAAAATATTGAAATTTTGGATCTTTTGGTGTTCATTTGACTTTATTTTACATGAAAATTGTCCATTAAAGAGATAGAATTTGCTACAATTGAAAATATAATTTGTTTCCATAAAATAAAAAAAAGTAGTCTGGAAAAGATTTGGTTTTCCTCAAAACCATGGAATTGGAACCGTGTGAGGCAAAAGATGGAAAATGAATTGTCAAGAAAATTTTTCCAATCAAACATGACTTTTGATAAAAAAAAAAAAAAAAAAAAATGGAATTTCATTTCCAAGTCCATGGAAAAATTGTCAAATCAAACAGACCTAATGATGTTGCTTGTAATTCTCTGTACATAGTCCCATGAGAAGTAAATAAAATAGCCCACCTAGTTGTTCTTGTATTATGATGAACTTTTCAATTAGACGTTGACTAGATTGTATACCTCTATTTTTCTAGTCAATTGTCCTTGTTGATATTATTTAATAAAATGCAAGAAAAATTATCTTATTTAACACAAGTGATATGGCACATCAATTCATTGTTAAATAAATATATGATAAATCTCAGCAATTGAATTAAATTCATTATGACCTATAAATTGATATATCATATCTTTAGTATTAAATAAAATGGTCCCAGCAAAAGTATTGTAAATAATTGTTGATTTTTCCTATGCTACTCCGGTACAACGTATATGCATGTTGTTGAAGATCCCAAGTTAACGTGTATGGGGTTTTGCCACATTTCCAGAAGAAATGCGACACATGCAGTGACATAATCTGAGGTAGCGCAGATGATTTGATGGAAAAGCTTATTGTATTTAAAACAATATAATGATGGAATTTCATGTGGTATTATGTCAAGTATTATGGCACAATAACATGATTGATGTATGTATATATATATACATTGTCATTCTTCTACTTCTGAGTTCATAAGATACAAGCTTTGCAGATATTTTATGATGAGTGAATAATTCTCAAGAACAATATCATATGCTTGAAACTTGGATTAGTTTCAACTTACAATACATCTTGGCAAGCACGGATGAAGAATTTGATAAGGAGAGTTGATGGATTTAAGGCATGCTTGACACGGTAATATATAGCACCGGACAGTACAACCAACAAGAATTTAGCTTTTTCCTTCATTGATATTGTCCAACACTATTTTATCCACCTTACTGAAGATGCTACCGAGTGTCATGAATGAACAACCATGGACTCTCAAAATGATAGTTACATGGAAATAAGCGTCATTCATTCTTTTGAAATAAACATTACAAACTGAACACAAATTTGCAACAAAAGGTCAATCTGCGGCTAGCCAAATCAATGTTGAAATTATACAAAAAACAAGTCATGCAAACTATTTTAAGTTTTGAACCAGCTACGAGCACAATTGAATAATCATCAGCTAATTAGATGAGAAAACCACGCTGTCAAAGACAGGTTCACTTATATGGCATTAAAAAGGAATAAAGTTAGGAAGCTGTCTTAATCTAGGGAGATTCAGCTGTAATCAAGTAGACGTGGTGAATCTTATGGCCTTCTGTTGGCTCAACATGCACCCAATTACTTCCGCTCAGCTTGTGACGCTCAAACTTGACACAACGTTCCTTTAAAGCATAGGGCGCGCGATCTTTCCCGATTACAACGTAATTTCCCGGATGAAAACGGGTTCCCCTTTGATGAATAATGACATTTCCAGGTATCACCCTCTGCAACATTAGCAAACATACATGACATTAGTCTTCCACCTGTTATTTTAATCCTAAAGAAATGGAATGGCGTAGGTATCCATATATAATCATAGTTTCTATGCATAGACTAACAAGAAAAGTACAACCTGTATTCCTGCATGGAGAGATCAAATTTTTGGGGAATCATAAACTTTATAATGTTTTAATAAAGGCTCATACTTTTTCAATGATCTAAACCCCAAGATTCTTGGGTAGTGAGTCACGACCATTTTTTGTGGATCCTGCTGTCTTTTTGGTAGCCCAGCGCCTGAAGATCAAGCTCAATCCCACTCCAGATGCATCTAAAATATTCGAACTGAGATATTACCTGAGTGAATCAACAATGCCCTATTCAAATATATCATACTACTCTCACGACAAATGGAGATGAAATTTATATCTCTTGCAGATATCCGGATGAAATTGTAATAAGCTCCTTGATACTTACCTTATATAAATTGATGTTGCAAAAGATTAAAACTGGAAGAAGAGAAAACTTGGAAAAAAAACTACAGTAACACATCGAATAACTTGCTACAAAATATGTAGACATACTCAAATGTGAAACTAGAACTAGATTACCATTATAACTCAAAAGAAGCCGTCGTTGTTGGTGGCAGCTGCAGTGGCAACCACAACCCCGGCTGCAACAACACCACCTGCTATCCCAAAGGGGCAGTAGCTATGACCACCAGCAGCCTGTGTTGCTTTCGGCCGTAGTGGCTAGCAACGCCACTTGGTGGCTCCACCATGGTTTTGCCTCCTTTTGTCCTATTTCTATTTTCTTCCATATTTCAACCAACACCTCTATAGCTATGAGTTTTTCTTCTCCAAAACACCAAGTCTCCAAAGAAAAAAACAGCAAAATAAGAGATGTTGGAGCCCGAAAAATCCATCATCTTCTCTTGATACACAAGTGTTGAAATATGGAAATGAATATATAAAACTCTAGTGCCTTATGGCCTAAAATTTTCTAAAGAAAAGTTCACCAAATGAAATAAATTACAATAATGAGAAGCAAGAAATTCTAGGGCCAAAAGTGAGTATGTACAAAAATCTACTTTAAACATGTAAAGCAATGAACATGTCAAATGAAATAACCTGACACTACCCAGGCTAAAAATTCATTTTATACTAGGATTTAAAAACTTAATCCTACTCAAGGCTCTCAATAACCATTGGCTCTAATACTATTAGTTGGTTATTGAATTTAATCATTACAAGAGGAAATTAATTTTCCTTTGAAAATTAAACCCAAGTGAATAATGGATCAGATATCACCTTGAAATAATTGAATTTTTTTTTTTTTTAAATCCTCACGCATAAAGGTAAGATGATAACCTTGAAGGAGCTTTTAATGGCCTAGTCAAGTGCTTCCTCCCTTATTCTCCTTAGGTGCCTCCCTTTTGAGAAATTCACCTTTATTAGATCTAAGAGAGAAAATTCACATTTATTAGATCCAAGAGAGGGACCTAATCTGACTCACAAAACTCAAGCTCCAATATATATTTCTAATTGGGTCAACTCTTGACCAATTGAGACATCTATTTCCAGGCTTATTCTACCAAAAAATCAAAATTGCACTCTCGAGTCGAGTGATAAGTTATGGAAGCAAATTATGATTCGATAACAATATCCTCCGATTATCGTTCCACAAGTCAACCTCCATGTGACCGTCAATATGTTGAAACCGAAAAATGATTGTTTTACCCTTCAACATGTATTATCCTCTAAGTCTCATTTTCATAACGTGAATTCATTGTGATTTTGATCACAACGTAGAGTCCAACTATCTCATCATCGGACTACTGAGTTCAGGTCAATTGCCTATAGAAAATACCTCAGAGTGACGATCGTCTCATCATGATGAGTAACAGATTTTACTATCGCAAGTATATGATCTCTAACTATTTCGCTCTGATTCCCAAAGCACCAAGGTTAATCTTCTAATTAAGAATTCACTCATTGATATCTCAAAGAACTTGAACTATGTGACTTGTTTGATAATCGAGTAGAGTCTCTTTCCGAGCGATCACAAGTAAGTCATCAACGCGATCCCGTTCAATGTGCATCAAAAACTTATTATTGTTCTTATTACCAAATCTAGACAAATCTCAATAAGAACAATATAATATTATCAACATAAAGTGTCATATTTTATGCACCGATTGTGAATGACATATTTTGATCACGTCACGAATTGTGTCTCACTATACCCGAATCATCAAGTATACAATTTGTGACATACGATATGATCATAGAACTTTAGATAATTATTTCAAATTGTAACACACGAATAATCGAACATTAATTTATATTGTCATTTTACAAAATACTATTCGAAAGAGCATCAAACTAACATTTGTAGTATTGCATGTCAGAATCTATAGAATTTGAACAAATTCGTCGGTAGTTCAAATTCATCCAATCCAATCAAAATCTACACACAAGATAGAAATGTACGATACATATAATTTCCGTGTGTAGAGAGAGAGAGAGAGAGTTTAGCTTCTGGAACTATGACGCAATTTGGTTTACTCCAATCGGATGAATGAAGTTAGGAAAAAGATTCAACCCAATTTTGTGACAGCTGAATATAACTTATTGGGCTTATTTCTTATGTAACGTGATCTAAGTGCAGAGTCCGACCCATTGTGAAAAGATTTATAGATAAATACAAATTTCAAGTATACAATTTCGTATTTAACAAACTTAAAAAAATATTTAAAAGAAGAATTAGGTGTTAAATTATATTAATTATTATATATTTTTAAAATATTAATGTGAATGAAATTTTAAAAAATTGATCTTAGCCCCTGTTTGATCCACATTATTTTTTCAATTCTCATTTTCAACCACATATTCTTCAATAAAATAATGTTTCCATCACATCAATAATTTTTCCTTCTTTTTTAATCACACATTCTCCATCAATCTACTATTTCAAAATACATTTTTTTAAAATAATGTGAATCAAACACTCTTATTTAGGATTTCTCTATCAACAATATCATAATAAATTATTTAGTTATTAAAGATAATTATTTCTCTCACCTCCAATCTCTCTCTCTCTCTCTCTCTCTCTCTCTCTCTCTCTCTTATATCATTTAGTTATTAAAAATAATTGTTTATCTCACCTCCCACTTTTTCTCTCTTACTCTCTCTTTTTACTTTAGTTGTGCTACATGCATGTAATGATTTACATACAAATGATATAATGAGATATGATTGAATTGGAATTTCTTCAATCAAAAAACTTTAAAAGAAAATTATCAACTCCCTTTTTGACACCTCATCTGTATATAAACTATTATGTAACTCAATTATGTACAATTAACATTATTCTTTTTACAATACTCTCTTGGTTTCCAAAATCATGGAAATTAAAAATAATAATAATAATAATAATAATAATAATAATAAGGCGATCACATTCGTGACTACTGATAAATTTTTGTAACCTATAATTCAATTAAATTGGTCATTGTCGTAGCAATCACACGTCACAAATTACACAATGTCACAGTGACAAGACACAATTTGTGGATCACAATTACAAATTTATTTATAAATTACATGTTTTTATAGGTTACAAATTATTTATTGATCATAAATTATCAAATTAATTAGTCTTAATCACTTTCATCTTGTCACACCTTACCCACACATCCTACACCACCGTCAAGACCACCCAAATCGTCAGTGCCACTCCAAATTCACAATCCAACACTGCATTCACCTCAAATCCACAACAACAATCACCTCCACCTGAAATCCACCATTCATTTAAATCCATACCATCAATAAATAGTAAATAAGTTACTTTCGTATTTTGTGACTGACATGAATTAGTTACCGTTTACAATAATTTTTTAATGAAGTTGTTTCTAATGATAAAAAATTATTCATCTCTTTTCTTCACGAAAGCATTTTAAATATATAAACTTCATTTAGATGAGAAGTAACTTCAGAAATGTGATTAGAAGATGAATATGATACTCAAAATAAAAATAGAGAAGGTTAGTGATATTTTTTAATGAAGCCTCAGATATTAAAAATTTTCTAGTAAATCTCAATTGATAAACATTTCACTTGACTAGTGACATGGAGCATTTAGTTTCAGAACCCAAAAAGTACTAGAAATTTTCTCTTTGCTCCTCTGATATTCTCTCTACGTATAAAGGGAAAATTTCAAGTCCATTACAAATTACAATAACTTTGGAACTGCTCGTTTCACTCTCAAAACCGACCAGTCAGCTTTACAAAAGAAGAAACATTGTTAGTTTTCTTAACCACCTGTTTGACCCATAATCCTTTACCATAATGCAAGATGCCTTTGAACACAAAAGTTTATCTACAAACAGAACCTGTAGAAACAAGTTTTATACAGCAGAAACATGAAAGTATATCCATAAGGCTTTAAAAACCTTCTCCACAGGACAGCATTTGAACTTAAAACAACAGTCGGCAATTAGTTATTGCAGGAACCCACAGAATTGTGAAGGAATATGTACAAACTCAGTTTAGATACGAGTTCGATAGTAGGCTGCCAAGGACGTTCAAACACTCGCTTACGTTCATTGACGAAAGTCGTCTGCTGATGGGGATCTATTGGCACGACGGAACCAAGTGGTAAAAGCAGTGACCAAATGTGGGCAATCTTCAACATTTCGAGTTGAAAAGCTGAGGCATTGCTGCAACAACTCTTGTGCATCTTCCACAGGGAGCGTAGATATAATTCTCAAGAATGTTTCTTCCAACTCCAGACAAAGTGTTTTATGATTCGTGCACATAGGTGACATATTGTCCTTGCATACAATCAACACTGGAAGCCAATCTTTAACCAGCTTCATCCTGACCTGTTGTGCATGATAAAAGAAAGCAAGTAAAGTTGATAACGATTTATTGCCAAGTCTTTTAAAAAGAAACAGATTAGGAACAAAAATTTACATCATCTCAGCAGAATAGAAATTTCTCCAGGCTCAAGCTTAGTAAAGATCTTAAAGTTTAATATTCCATCAATTTTCCTGCTAATTCATGTACTTTTGATTTTAAATTACACACTTATCGTACTATAAGAATAAGGAAATGTAAACCCTGAAAAAGAAATCCAGTTTCAAAAGTTCACAAAATACTTTCCTTTTCCTAAACAGCTACTTTTACATGATAAGTAAACTAGCTTAATAGTAAGACAAGGCTGAATCAAGCATGTTAACTGCAGTATATCTGCTACCAGTTACCTTTCCCAAGTCCCTTACACTGCAATAAATCTGATCAACAATAATGAACTTTACACAGTAGGGGGAGAGATTACATAAGGTTCATCTATTTTCCTAGACATGTCAAACTACAAGTGGTCGTGACAGATAAAAGTGTCAACGATAAGGTATCAGTACATCTATTTTTCCGGCGAGGAAGCACTGTTCAATTGCTCAACCCAATTTCCCACTTAATTTGCCTTTAACTAGGATTTCCTGTAATAATTATTTGAACCCCAAAGTTGAGGGTGATCATGCTAGAAATAGAAACAAAACCTATCACGAATCTTACTTCAGTGACACCGCCAAATTAAACCAGAATCTAGACACTGGACACATTATTGATTATACAAGTGGGGCCATAACAAGGTGAAGTGGTAGGAAGAATCAATGCAAAAGGCACTAAACTGCATATGACATCAGCAACAAGTGCTGCCATTTAGACGGCAGACAATAATTACAAATAAACAAACAAATCAGATAATTTTTCCGTGTTCCCCACATTTTCCAAAAGCAAAAAGGGTAAATGTCATCCACAAACACGAACTTTCACAACAAGGTATTATATGATATATTATCAATGGCAGGAATACCATTATTTCATACAATAACACAATGTTATTTTTATAGCAATAATTCAAATACCAAAACACTACCAGGTAATGTTTCTATCTCTTCTTAATACATTTTTCATTAAAAACTAGTAGCCATAAAATAACTAGTTCTTCCTGTCCATTAAAATTTTGAAGGCATGTTGCAAACATTAATCCAATACTCAACCTTTACTTTCTTCTTAGCCACCATCACTGGCATATCTTTAATCTTTAAACCTTGCATCCAATTCTCGGTATGTCAAATACAATCATATCAATCGGATTTTCTCCTAGACTATCAAGGTTTAGTTATAACAGAACTACTTCTTTGCTAAATCCCGGCAACCAAACCTTGAGTTCACAGGTAGTTAACACTCACATTAACTATTATAGCAAGTATAATGTGAACTTGCATTACACCCTGTATTTACTTTTTTGAGCAACTTTTGTGCATTCTCTTGAAGTAGAAATCAAATATTTTAAGATAAAAGCACTTATGAGTTAAAAGCTCAATGATAATTCGCCCTGCAACATGGAGAAACCATATTACATGAAAAAAACTCTCCAAGCAAGATTCAAACACTTAATACATAAAGAGCAAACCTCTTTTCATCAACAAGAACTCTGCCAGCGATAAACTAGTGCAAAGATTTAAGAACAAACCTGTCTAGCAGCCAAAATGTTCCCTGTTGCAACAGCATTGGCAAGCCTGCTAGTGCAACGAAGCACAACGGCAGGGAGGCTCGGAGTAATATTCCTCCATGCATCATCACGGAACGCCCTCTGCAAATCTGCAGTAAATGAAGCCTGCTCACTCCACGACTTGACAGCCGTATCAGCAACTCTCAACTCAATCATCCTCTCCACCAGCCACAGCAAATGCTTCCCGTTAGTCATAGCAGAATGCAAATTCAGCCTCTGAATCGCCTCAGTCTCATTATGATCCCCTCTAAAATTAGGACTCGAGTACTCCTCCAAGGATTCCTTCACAACCTTCAAGCTTCTCTCAAATACCTTATCCAAAACCCTCCTCACGGACTCTTTGGACGAAAAATCCCTCAACAATTTCGCAACAAAAGCCTTTGCGAAAGCCATGTTCGGATGATTATGAATAGCAGAAAGGATTAAGCCGTGAAGCATTTCCTCAGACGAGTCATTTTTCAGTGGGGAAACCCTAGTCAGGATCTCTTTCGATTCTTCATTACTTAAAAATGGAATCAAATTCAATATTTTCCTCTCTTCATCTTCTGACCACGGCACGGCCTCGAGGAATTTAACGCAGGCTTTGATGCAATCCTCGAAGAGTAATTCGAGGGCGATGGGGAGTAAAGCAAGCGCAGTCACAACACTATTAATCGAAGTCGAGAAATCATCAGTATACAGAAGCCGGAGAACTTCCAAGTAGTCGTTGATTGAATCCGGCATCGGCGGGACACCAAGGTTAAGGCGGTGGATTTGAGGAGAATCATCGTCGTTGTGTCGTTGCCATCGGTCGGAGAGTAGAGCGGAAAAGTACTTAGCCCGGCGGAGGATGTGCGAGTGGAGATAGATCTGCACATCAGACTCGTCGAAGGAGACGGAATCGGAAGAGGTCCCAAACGAGTCAAAGGGAGAGCGATGGTGATCAAGATGGAGGCGAAGAATAACATCCGCGGTGTCGGAATCATTGAATCCGCCACCACCACTACAACCCCCATGGACTGAGGAGCGACGGAGGGTGGAGGATTTGTGGGAGCCTTCAGTTAATGTTTCATCGGAGAAGGAAGAATTGATAACGGCGCGTGTGGAGGAGAGCTGACTGTTGCTTCCCACGCGCTGCTTCTTCTTGGGGATATTGCCATCGCCACCTGTTGCGCCACCTATCGCCATTTGATTAGAAAAGATAATACAGAATGAAAAATTAGAGTCGAGATTTTTATTTTAGATAGAAGAGGATTCTGGAAAGGGCAATGGAGAATCGCCTGTTGCCATAGGGGATAACTTCAAAAATATTTTAAATTGCTGGGTATGCGATGTGCCTGCGTGGTGGGATATATCACGTGATTTCTGGTTTTTCCTTACTTATTTATTTATTTATTTATTTTTGAATTCATATTGGGATTGGGCCATTGTTTGAGCTCATTTATCAATAATACATTTTTCTACAAATTTATTTTTATATCACATATTTTCTTAATAAATTAATTTTTTACATAAATTTAAAATTTTCTCTACTTTTAAATTTCACATTCTTCAAAAAAAAATTACTAATTCAAACTCTATTTTTACCAAATGATTTGGCGAGCTTGATTTAGATTGAACGGAAGTTTGTAGTGTTGGTCCCCAACTAATCAAGAATTTTATTCAGTGTGGGCAATATTTAAGCAGTCGAACTTTTTGATTATAAATTTAATGATATTACGACAACGTTAAAAATGATATAAAGACAACACTAATAAGATGATTATCTTCTTCCCTAGTCGAGGATTAGTGGAAAGTCGTGCAATATCAAAATCCATTTTATTTGATATCTCCTCGTCAACATTTTATACAAACGATTTTCTTTTAAAGAGTCTCTCCATTGGCACTACACTAAAATAAACCACTGTGACAATTAAATACTAATTGATAAGAAAATCACTAATAATTTTTACAGATTGATAGAATACCAGAAAATCAGCACTAATTGTTTCACTAATTGATAGAAATCAAAATTTCAAGAATCCATCACAATATTACCAAGATTCAACATTCACATAATCAAAATCTCCAATATTAAACAAAAAAAACTTCAATATTGAATAGAAAAATTACATGATGAAGAAAGTTTTTGCTGCAAATTTGAGGGCCCAAGAAAATGTGGGTTTTAAGCAAGAAATGAACTTAAAAAATATTCCAAAACAAGGGCAGATTAAAAGAAAATTTTGAATTTCTTGCCGAGTGGAGTCAGAAAATGTCACCCGTGCACTTGGAGTAGGCGAAGGAGGAGGAGAAGTGAGTCAAGTGATCGGAGATGGCGAAATTAGTGTCGATGGTGCCCTGTGTTGGTACGAAAGGCGAGCAGGCAAAGTGGATAGAGACAGTGAGCAGGCAAAGTGGATAGAAACAGTGAGATAGCCGCAGACGAGAGGAAGGGGATGAAATGTCTAGATTTGGGGAACCAGGCTGGGATAATGGGTTATAATTTTGGTTTCTCTTAGGTTTCGACTTTCATTTTGGGTTGAGGCAAATTAGTAAATGGGCTGACCTGTAAACAAATGAAAAACCAAAAAAAAAATAAAAATGGATTGAGTCTATGGCTGAGCCCAAAGTCCAGTGTAGGTACGTGCCTGCACTGGACTGTGAGTGGCTCCGCCGCTGTCCCCCAACCTATCGACTCTGTCACATTCAAGTTCCTAAAGTATGTTTCTTAATGGCATGGTCGTCAACCTTTACTTTTAGGTGCACTATTAATCTACTTTTCCATTAAATGAAGTAGCATGAACATTCATCGTGTGCACGGATTCTATGACAAATTGAATATGAATAACTAGGGATTGACTCATTCAAAACCTTCTTTGAAATAAATTTGGAGAATACACAGGATCCTTTCCAAAATAGTCATTAAAAGCTTGTGGTGACCAAAAATTCTATTGCAGAATACATATTTATGATCTTGTATTGAGCCTCGACGTAGTATCCGTCTCCTTTTATTGAGCATCTGTCCATCTACAAACTCTATTGCCATTTCCAAATCATCATCAGAGTCAAAAGTCATCAAGAATCAATTTGATTAATCTACTTGAAGACATATTCATAAAGAACACAAATGCACTTCTTTTCCTATATAAGGAAGATAATTTTTTTTTTCCCTAAAATGAATAGAATTGATCCTATGTTTGGTCCTCATTTTTCCAATAATTCATTTTTAAAAAAGTTATTTTCAACCACACATTCTCTAATAAAATAATTTTACACATGAATCGAGAATTTTCTTATTTTTAACTACACATTCTTTAAAAAAAATCACTATTGAAAAATACATAATATGGTAAAAATAATAGAAAGAGAAAAATAATAAATATATAAGGGAGTAGTAAAATTAAATATTTAAAAATAAAGAGGTTGTTGAAGTACTTAAAAATGTTTACACTTTAAATTTATAAATGTTCTTTAAATTGTAGAATATGCTCTTTAAAAATAGAATTTCTTGAAAATGTTCTAATAGGGTTAACCATTCTTATTCCTACAGAAAATGAAAAAAGATAGATAATAAGAGTATAAAAGATATTTTAATAGTAAAATTAACGGAATTTTTTACTAAGAAAGCATAACGATAATTATTTGGAAATTAAAAAATTAATTCAAGAAATCAAGATCTTTACGAGATGTTAACGAGTATTTATGATCAAGAAAAATAAATTTAGAATTTATCCAAATTTGACATTCAAATTCTTGATTGGATCTGAATAACGAATTTCCAACTTTTAATTTCATGAACTTGATTTCGAACTTTCAGATCTTCTACTGTATTCTCCAATATTTAGACGAAACCAGTGCGTGGGCACCTTTTAATTTAAATAAAAAATATAATTCTAGACTGGATGGACCAAAAAATCAAGAAAACAATAAAATATTTTTTTCACTTTTTTTCTCTCTTTTTCTACTGCTAGTCGTATGCCCGTGCTGCATGGGCGGTGGTATTTTTACGGTATTGTTAGTGTATCAAATGTTAATGAAAAGTTAAATAATTTTGAAAGTTCAGTAAGTTTATATCTAACATAATAATTAGTTAAATTTCATAATGATAATATTCTAGTAAGATTCAAGTGAAGAGTCTTTGGCAGCCAAAAAATTTTAATTCATTTTTTTCTATTCTTATTAATCACACATTCTCTCAATAAAATAATATCACATATAAACCCAAAAATTCTCATTACTTTTTAACCACACATTCTTCAAAAAACACTACTATGAAATCATTGTTTTTTCAAATAATGGAGCCCAAACAAGGGCTAAGACAAACCCAGAGACACAATCTTACAATGAGGATAAGGAAACACCTTAATGAAAAATGACAAGAAACTTACCATATATTCGCAAAAAGTACCTGAGATTATTCAAAAGAAATGACTTCACATCAGTGTGTGTTGGTCTGTGTGTGTAGTATAAATTAAACATGAAAATGACGATTGATAATTTAAATGGAAAAAGGTTTAAATAAGAGATTGATTTTCCTAACAAGTTTAAGACAAGTCGATTTTTATTATTCATGTTTCTTGCACCTGAATATTCATCATCTACATTTCTTTGACTATCCAGTGCAATGATCTCCATGCAGTTGGCTATCTTTAATGGGATTACTGTGGGTGGCAGGGCTGGGATGTCAATCCCTGGGACATTCTGAGTTGCAACTCACAAGTCAATTCTAACATAAGCAAGATTTTAAGCTAAATCATCGAGAATCGACAGATAAAACAAATTATTTCAAAAAAGGAAATCACCCTAAATGAACACAAATATGAAATTCATATACTTTAGGTCGCCACTCTCCGATTTCTATGCACTCAAGCACATCTAATATCTTTTAGTTTCATTGATACATTGAAAGAAAGAAAAGAATCAATGCAAGAATGGTAATAGATAGACCTACAAATATTTCTTCAGTATAAAATTAAGGGAAATACTTGAGAATGAGAAAAAAAATGTTTACCTGGACTTAAGGTGAAGATGTAAAATGCATATTCTTCAACTCCAATAGAGGTAAGCATGTGACAACAAACATAATAAGATGAGATGCAACAACTTATATTACATGGATGTTTTTAGTCACATCCAAGGCAGAATTAGCCCCCCTCGTGAGAAACTCTGCCGGGTTATGAACCGCAGTAGGCATATGGCGATGAGATTGTTGACTTCGAAAATGGTTTTGGTGAGAACTTATCGAGTGTGAGTTATTTTTCTTAAACGTGCTAGATGCTTGACCGTAATTCTGGAAAGAATGGGATTGCCCAAAGGTATAATTTGATGCAACACTGAACCTGGGAAGTAATATGGCACAAACGATCCATGGTAAGCCGAACATATACAAGTGAATGGACAATTGAAAAATTAGTATTGGGGATAATAGCTCACATTCCAGACGTGTATGCTGATGCTCCCACTTGACCAAAACTTGANGGTAAGCCGAACATATACAAGTGATTTAAAATTCAACCAATTTTCGAATTTAATAGGACCCTCTCTCTATCGATATGCATCAAGATAAGAAAAAATAACAGCCAGTAAATAAACTGATCTACCAAGTAACCTTATTCCTATTGTATAATTGTGGAATCTAAAAACTGATGAAATACCAAATCCATGAAATTTTCTGAACAAATTAGACAATATTAGTGAAAGCCAGCACTAATTGAAATTTTATACTAATAGTCTCATTCCTAAGTACAGATATGTGAAACGGCTGAAACACAGATTGATAAAATTCTGAACTTTTCTCTGCTAGAATTTAATGAACTAACGAAAAAGGAGAGTTTATTAAAAATACAGAGAAAAGAATATCTTTCATTAATGATCACATTTATTTCACACACCAAAAGTCAATGAACTGACCAAATTATCTCATATAAAATAATTAAATAAAAAATGAAATGAAATGAAAAAACTGTTTGGTCAGACCGTTGACTTTTGGCCAACTAAAGATCAAATAAATGAATTTCGTCTACATGTCTTCCAGTTGCAATAGAGATGAAAGGTTTGGGTCTCTAACTGTAGAAATAAAAGGTTTGGATATAAACTGCTACAATTTAAAAAGTTTGAGACCCCTACTGCAATTTCCCTTATTTTAAATTGCTGAAAAATATACTTTTGACTTTGCAATTTGGTCTCTGTTTCCTCTTTTTGTTCGGGTTTAGCAAGGTGAGGTAGGAAAAGAAGTTGAATTTTATATCTTTTATTTTAATTTATTTTTTTGTTTAATTATTTTATGTGGAAAATATAAAGCTACTATTTACTCTTTTTGAAATTGTTAAAAATATAGTCAACATCAATTTTTCTGATCAACTAACGGACGTATGAGTGAAAATCGTCTATATGTCCTTCCACCACACGGGAATGAAAGGTTTGAAACTGTGGATTCAACAAATGAAAATTTCGTGTAAAAATTTGCAAAACAAATTGAAAGATTTAGGATCGTGGCTGCAGTTACCTTACAAAAATGGGTTGGTAGCGGAATTTTCACAAAAAAAATGGAAGTACACTAGTTTGATCCAAATTGAAATAGCCTACTCTAGGGATGGGCTAGCAGCTCAATCCGCTCCTTTTGAAAATTCAACTAGCACTAGGCCCAAACTAGTAACTAAGATAGGTCAGTTTGATCGGCCCACCTATTAAGGGAAGACATTCCTGAACAAAAGATTGATCATTTAGAAATTTGAATGTATGTTCGCTATTGCCTCATACTTATCTTACACATTCCATAGATAAAACTCATGTCAAGATAAAATGGATAATGAATAACTCGATGCTAACTTTCACGTTTACTTTTCTTCCCTTGTTTTGCAGTATGATCCTCATACAAAGCCGCCCTCCTTTAATATGATTTCATTTATCCAAGTAAAATATGTTGATTTTACATTAAACTATCAACAACCTTGCCACCTTCTCATCCATCTATATGTTACATGAACACTTGGACACCTTTAGCGTGCATGTGCCTCTGTTTCGATTAGAGGTTCAGTGACCATTAGTACTTCCATAGTTAAATCAATTATTGAAAATATAAATATGGATGTTGGAGAGATAAATGACAAATTTCTGGATGTGGTTTATGTTTCATACATTTTCTTTGATTCAAAATGGATTAATTAAAGGGAAACAAAGTGAATGGTAATTCTGAGGTTTTTTTTTTTTTTTTTGACATGTGTCGACCATTTATTGGTTCGATCACTATCATAGTTTGATGCTATTTCATTCTATTTTCTCTATAACGTTTTTTGTACACATAAGAATGAGCCCCTTGCTATTTCATGGGTTAGGAATCTTTGAATGTTTCGCGGTCTCCCAAAATAAGACATTATGTGGCTTGGAGTATGGAGTCACAAGATTCTTGCATTAGTTGGAAAGATCTTGTGACCCCCTGCCATAGCCGCCCTTCTTGGTGCCGATGGAAACATAGAAAGAGGTTTTCCTTCAAGTTCCCCTCTAGCTTCACCTCCTGAGGTTTACAAGGTTCAGAGCCATTCTCTTCTACCTAACTACGAGGTCAACTACTAACTAGAGTGCAAACCCCCACGAGAGGGTCCTTCCTCTTATATAGTCTATGTGCGACGCTATGAATTATGAGATAGTTTTAGTAAAGGCGAGGTTCTCTTGTGCTTGGATGCAGCTCATCGATTCCCGTAAAGTACTTATGATTGGTGTGAGGCTCTAGTAAGGGTGGAGCCATAATTTTTATCTTGTGTGGCATTAAGATGGTGCTATAGTGCCGCCGTGCTCATGATACTCTCGTGATCGCTTAAGGTGGTCGACGGCGTAATGACAATTTTAGAAAGAGTGATATTTGAAGAAAAATAATGAAACCATTTTTTTAATCAAAAAACTTTTTCAATAAAATAGAAAACAAATTGGGTTAATTGTATATGAAAATATGTAAATGGAACTAAAAGGGTGGGAATAAAAAGTTCTTAGGGGACAAATTAGCTAGAAATGCTAAAAGATGATGACTAGTTTCACAAATTTCTCAACAGAAATATTATGTGGCAGATGATTTGATCCCCGAGTCTACCCAACCGAAAAATTAGAGTTTTACCACTATACTACAGAAAATATTGTTCATGTCACTCTAAAGTTATATTTTATATTTTCTATGGGTCAAATTTATAAAATTTAAAATTTTATTCTACAAAATTATATTTTTAATATCATAGCGAGGTAGTTGACCCCACTACCCCACAATAAATTTGACAATGGACTCTAGTGTGGGTTAGTAATACGTCGTAAATAATAATTCTTCGAATTGGAGTTTAATATTCATGTACTAAACTTTTTGTTTTGTTGTGCGATTTTACTCTGCACGAATCTAGTTTACTAGCAAATTCATTGATGACGTTTTCTTCCTCGCACAGCGAGGTAGTAACGTATGTTAGTTTCATATTATTTTTCTATTAGTGAATTTAGTTAATATATAGATCAATGAAAATTTATGTTTTGATCAAGTAAAATGTACGTTAGTTCGTTCATTTTATCACAACCCTCGATGCTAGTTTGAATATAAATTCCCGTATAAGCAAATTTGTGCACATGCCTTTCACAAGCTTAAGAATTGTTATACGGAATAAATTAGCCTATATTTGGCTAACAATTTATAAATAGTTTATAAGTTCATTTAAAGTTAAATATTAATTTTAATAATATATTCATAACTACTAGTAACTTATTATTCACATATTTTATGGGATTCACTATAATTTTTCTTATTATGTATCTTTATAAATGGAAGCTAAGTTGAAACGAGCGAGATGTTTCGCCACATAGAATTACAACTGGATTTGAGAGGAGAAGGGGTAAATTTCAATATTAGACCAATCATCTTTAATATGTCACAATTAAATCATCAACATCAATTTATTTATAATATTAGTCGTACTACCTGTCGTGACAAATCAAAATTTTTAGCCCAATTGAGATTTTCACGAAAACTAGGTGACCAAATTTGAAATTATCCCACCACATACAAGGCTACACATCGATTGTCCACATAGAAGGGTACACGTCGATTGTCAAGTAAGTTGTTTGAGCCCCATTTTTTTTTAATTCATTTTTTCAATACTCATTTCAATCACACATTTTTCAATAAAATAATATTAAACGTTTTTTTCTTAATTTTTAACCACATATTCTCCAAATATCATTATTCAAAAATGTTTTTTTCTCTCAAAATATGGCTCAAACAAGGGGCTAAGCTTTTAAAAAAATGCTAAATAACACAAATGGTGTTTGACATCAGCCTATGCGACGAGGACAATCACTATCACATCGTCCAATAAATAAGCGACATCTTAACTTTATATGACAATGTGACGTTGACCGTAGATATTAAACACCACTTGTAATATGGCAAAAGTCTAAATTTTAACGTTCAAGTAATGAATCGGAAGTTTACTAACTAAACGTATTAGATGTGGCTCACGCCGAAAGTCAATTCAAGTTCAGTAATTTAACTGTAGCAAACAGTGGCCAAATGACCCAACTGAAGTTTCATAATAGAAGTTACAATGATTAAAAGTTAAAATTGAAAGTAACCTGTTTTTTTATTTTTATTTTTTTATTTTTATTTTTTTTCCTCCTACAAGAGTAGAAGCCGTGTTCCGGATATGAATTGTACGAAGAAAAACTATAACTTTAGGGGTTGTTTGAGGCTATTTTTATTTTAACATTCATTTTTTCAAAACTCGTTTTTAATCGCATTTTCCAATAAAATAATATTATACCTAAATCGAAAAAAATTATTAAATTTTAACCACACATTCTTCTATAATCATTATTCAAAAATGCATTTTTTTCCTCTCAAAATGGGAATCAAACAAAGATTCATGATTTTAATGTTTAAGTTCTTGTTTTGTACCATTTAAATTATTTTTAAATTAATCAAATATACTTTTTATTCGCACATTTTATAATATTAAAAACTTAAAACTAATTTAGCCCTTGTTTGTGGTCCATTTTAATTAGGTTTCAGGGAAAATTGTATTTGAAATAGTGGTTTTTTGACATATATATATTGTTAAAAAAAAGGAAAAATTTTGAATTTATATGTAATATTATTTATTGAAGAATAAATGGTTAAAATGAAAAAAAAGAAACATGCATTAAAATTAAAATTGGGTCCAAACAAGGACTTATTTTTTACATATTTCGTAAGATCAACTTATAAGTTAAAAAAAATTTAGCCTCCATTTAGAAAGAATTTATAATCAGTTTAATTTAAAAATAGATGAATGAATAGTGAATACGCGAATAATATTCGTGAAGTCATAGAAATATTTGATTGAAGTGAAATTTGATCATTTATAAATTTTGTTAAACGGACACTTAAGGTTGACAAATCATGCACTTAATTTTTAATTCACTTGTTATGCTATTTTTCTTTTCTTTTTATTTTTTTATATATACCAACCACCGGCCTGGACCCACAGTGAATTAAATCTACATTCATGGGAACGCTCCCTCATTAAATGGGAAAATTTGAATTGATTTTGATACCATTGAAGCTCACAAAGTATTGAAATTTATAATTCATGTGCATGCAAAATTCTATTACATGTAGTCTAACTAACACAGGACGGAAGCATAAATAATAATAATAATAATAATCTATTCATAACACGCAAACGGACTTTGTTCGAATATCGCTTAAACGGAAGTAAAAAATATTGGAATCCACTAAATAATAGAAAAACTTGATTATTATTAATCAAAATATAAACGTAGGGTTTTCAAACCCTACACATATTTTAAGAGTCAAATGAAACCTAGTTAAATCAAAATCCTAATTCAGTAGACAAATCTCAATAAAACTAAAAAATTGCAAAAAAGTGACAAAAATACTCTTAAACTTATTCAAAGCAAAAAAAAAAAAGGTGTTAAAATGGACCCTTAAACGATGTAATTTGATCATAAAAGTTTGAAAAATTCGGAAACAATTGTATAGAATCGAAAAAGTTTTCGAATTGTATTCGCTCACGAAAATCTAACTATTGAGTCGAAAGTTCAAGTCAAGTTTGAACCATTTTCATCTCATGAAATTTATTTGAACGAGGTAAATGATATATACTAATTGGAAAAAAAAAAAAAAAAAACCTAGATGATTGATAATGTAGTGTAGCCTTGGTATTCATAACTCTTATTTTCATTTTCTTTTTAAATAGTTAGACATTGTTGGAGATCTTGGCAATTATTCTCTACTGTGAATGTTTTGTTGATTAAAATGAACTGTCACAATAAATAAAGAATTTGAATAGTAAAAAAAAGTTCTCCCATTAATATTAAGAAAAGGGCCATAAAAATTCATAATAGCCGTTCGATTGATCAGAAAATATCAATATAGTTAGAATTAAATGCGAATTTATAAAAATTAACGATCAAATCACTATGAATTTACGATCACTCACCAATTCTCTAACCTAATTTAATTTTTATTTATTTATAAGTGTAATTCTAAATTAATTAAATTTGGATCATTTTAACAATGCATTAGGTGGAAAGTTACATAAGATATTCGATTTCAAATGCATTAAGATAAACAACATGTGAAGCAAGCCCATTTGTTGACAATTCTGTAAACTAAATTGCGTTTAAGCAAAGTACTCTCCTCAATTCTGCATCTCCAAATAATTGAAAGAGAGACATGTTTCGATTTTCGAATACACTAGTTATTCTCTCTCTGCTGCTTTTTATTTTTTTTTTTATTTTAAGTAATAAAAGTTGAATTATAATCTGAAAATAATATGTGGGTTGTGCTTTGGCTATATTTTATGAAATTGGCTGAAGTTTTATCTTCTCTTGACAGTAGAGAAGGTTTTACTACTTAAAGAAGTTATTTTAAAATTATTATTTAGAGATGACAATAGAATGAGACTAGAAAACTCCTCCCTTGGAGATTTTCCGAAGGCGTTGCCAAAAAAGGGTATTAAAATATCCCGCTTATCACTCATTTACATATTTATTTTTATAATACGATGAGAATTAAAAATTAAAAAATAGAGACTTGGAGGAAGAACTATTTTCCTGATCCCCTCCTCAAGACATGAAAGAGGTATGGAAGAAAACTTTTGTCATTTCTAACAAAAAAGAAAAAAATAACTTATGACTCGTTTGACATGATTTTTAAAAAATCAAAATGAGCTTTTAATATCTAAAAGTTACTTTGGACACATTTGACTAATTTTTCTGAAAGTAATTTTAGTTAGATTTTGTCTGGCATGACTTTTGAAAAGTCGAAAGAAGTTTTTGAGATCTAAAAGCTGCTTTTGAATTCATTTGATTAATTTTATGAAAATACTTCTTACAGTTAGAAGACCTTTTCGATGAAGATTGTTCAATGTGACTTATTAAAAAAGTACTTTTGGAATAGTAAACTTTTATAAAAATTAGTTCCCAATAAGAATTAAAATAACTTTTTTCAAAAGCTCTTTTACAAAAAAACAAAAACAAAAATGATGCTAAATGGATTTTTAGAAGAGTTTTTACATGAAGTTGGTCTAATGCGACATTGACAAAATAGAAAACACATTTAAAAATTATTTTTTTTTAAAAAAAAGTAAGGGAACTTCTCACTAAGGCCTGTTTGATCAATATTTTCATTTTCATTCTTCTACTCATTTTTAACCACACATAATTCAATAAAATAATATTTTTCATTATATCAATAACTTTTCATTCTTTTTCAACCATATATTCTCCATCAATCTACTATTCTAAAATACATTCTTCCAAAATAATGTGGCTCAAACACACTCCTATTATTTCATGTAATTGGTCTTTTCTTGTTAAATAATCTTAGGGTTTAGACTTATCATTTTCATTCTTCTACTCATTTTTAACCACACATTATTCAATAAAATAATATTTTTCATTATATCAATAACTTTTCATTCTTTTTCAACCACACATTCTCCATCAATTTACTATTCCAAAATTACATTATTTTCCTAATAATATCCATCAAACACACCCTAAATTTCTTCTAAGAATGTTTTTGAGTCACATTATTTTGGAATAATGTATTCTAAAATAGTATATTGATAGAGAATGTGTGGTTGAAAAAAAGGAAAAATATTGATGTGATAGAAAATATTATTTTATTAAAGAATGTATAATTAAAAATGAATAGAAAAATAAAAATAAAAATTTTAATGTGTATTAAATAGGGCTAAAGGAAATAAATAAAAGTACTAAACGGGCATCAAGTATGGCTTCTTCACTGCTTAGTGGCATTCGAGTAATATGTACACAAAGTAAGGGCCAATATGTTCAAAGTTATCACTGACTAGGACAGTTTTCACTCATAACTTCCGCTTGGTAGCTATTGAAGGCCACGCTTTGGCTTAAATCATAAATTTCTCGCTTTTTTCAATTTCCACTGATTTTTTTCTATTTGCTTAGCCATTTTTTTGCTCATCATGTAATCCTCTCAACCACCATTCATATGCCATAATTCAGTTTTTTTTCATACACACGCACGGCATTGACATTCTCTCCGGAAGAAATGGCGGTTTCTGATAATTCCACCGGCTCCGGTGAATCTTCAGGCAGCATTTTTACCTCCAGAACCCCGATTCTTGGTCAAAAACTCGATGTGGTAATCATAGCGACAGTTGTTGTAATGCTGATAATTTTCCTGTTAATTTTGCTTTTCCTCCGTTTGAATCGGAATTCAAAGCGACGCCGCATTGCCGTGAAGCACAGCTCGGGAATGTTTCCTCTAGAGATCAACGAAATCAAAGACTCGGATCGCACTGAAAGTCGTAAAGTGAACGAGCTGGAAAACACAAACATAACGTTTTTGATAGAAGACGTGGTGAAGGGTGTTGAATTCGGTAAAAAAGGAGGCTCGGAGAGCCCTGAGTTGGATTCGAATCGGAGTGCGTCGTCATCTTCGGTGACGGTGTCGAGTGATGGGGTGAATAACTACGGGTGGGGCAGATTGTACAGTTTGAAGGAGCTGAAAATTGCGACCAATCAATTTTCCGACGAGAATGTGATTGGAGAAGGCGGTTATGGCATTGTTTATCGAGGCATTTTGCATGATGGCTCTGTAATTGCAGTTAAAAGTCTCCGAAACAACAAGTAAGTATTTCCTCTACTAAAAACAATTACACTAGCATGCTTAAATTTGCGGAAGGTAACTAACAGTCTAGTATATTTAACAACAAAGTCTTGTTTCTGAATAAGTTTGTAGTCGGCTGTGTGGATCATTTTTTATATTGGATTGAATTGTGTAAAACTTAATGCTGATGGATGACGGTGATGTTCTTTCATTTTCTGATTCATGTTTGAATTGTAGGTTTATGATTGTTTCTTTTTCTTATTTAATTTCTGTTTCGAGTTTTTGATTTATAAGTGGAGAGGGTTAATATATTTGTTGAGTTCTTCAGATGGAATTGGAAGGGAATCAAAGCTTCATAGATCTTGATTGTATTGAATTCAGTGTCCAGATGACTAATTTTTGTCTCTTTTGACTGTGGATTAAAGTAAAAAAAAAGTAACGTTAGCTTTTGTATCTTTAGTCCTTTATGTGCTGTATTATTCCATGGTTAAACTTTAAATCCATCTTTTGCCTTTAATTAATTTTCGTTTTAGTGTTGCAATGCACTTTGTTACTTTATTTTATATTGATTAACTTTCTTCCTTTTCTTTTTCTGCCTGAATAACTTTCCCCCTTTTCTATATATTAATGGGATAAGTTTGCAGGTTTTACAATCATACAATTCAATTGGCAATATTGGTAAGATCTGAATACAGGGATATGTTAATTTCTCTAGGTCAGTGACTTGTTGATAAAATAAATTTGGCCGGGATGGACTAGATACTCCCGATTGCTAGCAGTTATATTTATGATGCAATTTGGTCTGCATCACATTTCTATTTTGTAATTCAAAGCTGTCAACATTAACATTGTGCTATACAAATAGGAATGGTGGGTATATGCAGAGCATCATAAATGACATGACAATAAAGCTAGGAAAATATGAACCATTTTATTCATTTTCCCAAAAGGATATCATAGTCCATAGGTATAGTCAACCTTGTCATAGGAGCTTTTAGGGAAAATAGCATCACGAATGAAACAGGTGGCGTTCAATGATTTTATTTTTTTTGGACGAAGTCCCTTAGTGGGGAATTAAATGTTATAATAATTGGAGGTTTGGGATCCAAATGGCAATGAGTTTTGATTGGGGTCTCAAGCTCTTATTTATGAAATATACGTGCATGAGGAAATAGGAAATTTGTGAACCACAATGGTTAAATGATTGAGCATAGCAGAATGTAGAACATGATAGCTAAATTCCATCTGCTGTACAGTTACACACTACGGAACATGCAGCTACTTAAGTACTTTCTTTCTACATTGGTGGACATCTCATGCTCTTTTAAAAATGAAACAGCTATCAGTTAAAATTGATTACACTTTCTGTTACTTCGAAACATATGAAATGTATACTAACGTTGTTTCATCTTTTAATGATAGGGGTCAGGCAGAGAAGGAGTTCAAGGTGGAAGTTGAAGCCATTGGAAAAGTAAGACACAAGAACCTTGTGGGTCTGATCGGGTTTTGCGCGGAAGGCACTCAGAGGTATAACTCACTAGCCATTTTGTTTTTCTTTTGTATAATCTAGATATCTCTCTTTTCTCTTGAACTCTTAAATAATTACTGCATCCTGCATTCAGGCTACTTGTGTACGAGTACATTGATAATGGCAATCTGGAGCAGTGGTTACATGGTGATGTGGGGCTGGTTAGCCCTCTCACTTGGGAGATCAGGATGAAAATTGCCATCGGGACAGCGAGAGGGTGAGACATTCTTATTCATCCACCAGAATCCTGGTTCATCTTTTGTGTAATTGATTACTTTTCTAAAAACTTAGCTCCATGTCTATTTCTCGTCGTTGCCACTTGATATTTCATCCCTTTAATGTTATTTATCGCTGTCAATGTGTAATATTTGTTCTTTTAGCACTATCTGGTGAAGTTTTGGAAAGATGGTTTCAATGTTGAAGTATTTATTAGGAGTTATAGCTAAAAAAACGAAAAGAAAAAAAAAATTAAGAAGAAGAAGAAGAGAGGAATAGACATATTGGAATATTTTGAACACCATTGAAAAGCTGATGCCTGGGCACAGGTGCTACTTTGCATTGTTACGAGGTTGTGTGAGAATCTTTCTCGATCGATTGACTAGAAATATAAGAGTCCAGCGGCTAATCTTGATGTCATTCTGTTTTAATAGCTCTAAATTGGACATCTTTGTCATTATTATATGCATCATATATACATGGATATTCCTTAAACCATTCTACTTATATATGCTGTCTAAGAAGGAATATGGGAACTTGTTCTTAGCATTATGATTTAAAATCTTACAATCAATTTATTGCACAACCATTGAAGTGACCCAAGGTGTGATTTTAAATTGCTATATACCTGCATTAGTGTTTTCCATCATAAGATTATTCAGTTAAGAAATTTATAGTTATCGAGCAAGAAGTTATTCCGGTACTGCTCATTTTGCCTTGACATCTCCATCATATCACTGCTTTATCAATTTTTCATAATTATGTGATTACAATGGAGAATATAATTTCTGAAGATGACCACAAGCATTCCTAAAAATTATCAAAGGTTAAAATTCATATATAAAAGCTTCAAACTTACCGTAATCTTCATATTTTTTTGGTCACAGGCTGGCATATTTGCATGAAGGATTGGAACCCAAAGTTGTGCATCGTGATGTAAAGTCCAGCAACATTCTTCTTGATAGGAAATGGAACCCTAAAGTATCAGATTTTGGACTTGCCAAGTTATTAGGATCTGAGAAAAGCTATGTTACAACACGAGTGATGGGAACCTTTGGGTTTGTTTTCTTTTGACTTTCATTATGATTTTCCATGAAGTTATAAAGCAAATGGCGAAATTCTTGTTGCTTCTCATCGATCCTTTGCTAATAATTATGTTTGCATGTTGCTATAGATATGTTTCCCCTGACTATGCAAGTACAGGAATGCTCAACGAGGGGAGTGATGTATATAGTTTCGGTATTTTACTGATGGAGTTAATTACTGGAAGAAGTCCTGTTGACTATTCAAGACCACCTGGAGAGGTCAGTGAAGTCTTCTCCCTTGTTGAACTATACCTTGCACCAGATGGAGCATGTTTGACTCAGCTTCAGAAAAGCAGAAGTTACTTCTAAGGAACTTGTTAAATTTGTCTGGATATGTTATTGTTATTTACTTCTTCCTTGTTGAACTATCCCTTGCACCAGATGGAGCATGTTTGACTCAGCTTCAGAAAAGTAGAAGTTACTTCTAAAGAACTTGTTAAATATGTCTGGATATGTTATTTTTATTTACTTCTCAATAAAAAGTTACTCATTTTGAAGTAACTCTTACACTAATGTCAAAAAAAGTAATTTACTTATTTTGTTTTTCAGGCAAGAACAAGAACTATTTATTTTTAAAATTGTTTATTTATAAGTAGACCTTTTAGCAGGCAAACATGCTTTTAAATCACATTTATAATTTTCTATCTCCTGAATCAATTGCAGATGACCTTGGTTGACTGGTTCAAAGGGATGGTATTAAGTCGCCGTGGAGAAGAGTTAGTGGACTCCATGATTGATGTTCCTCCTCCTTCAAGATCTTTAAAGAGAGTACTACTCATCTGCCTTCGCTGTATAGATTTGGATGCCAACAAGCGTCCAAAGATGGGGCAAATTGTACACATGCTTGAGGCAGATGAATTTCCTTATCGCACAGTGAGTGAAATCCTTCCACTGCATTTTGTTACACAATATACGAGCTAGTATCTTTTACTGTGAATTGGTTATTTGATTGTTATTTCTCAGTCCATATCCTCAACCTTTCTGACTGAGAATATGTAAATTTCTTCTAATTATAATTTTCACTCACAGGCAAGCCTTCCAATTTTATAACATGGTGGATAAGGTTGATTGGATAATATTGGATAATAAGCCCCTGTTTGTCTCCCTTTTTTATGAACACGTTTTTTTTTTTTCAAACTCATTTTCAATCACATTTATACAATAAAATATTTTGCACGTAAACCCAAATTTTTTTCCTACTTTTTAACCTCACATTCTTCAAAAAATCACTATTTCAAAAATCATTCCCCCCAAAAACATTTTAAAAGGGAGACAAACTGAGGCTAAATAAGAAAAGCTAGTTAACTTCTCGTGAAGATCGCCAAATCTTCCCATCTTAGGATCAATAAATCCAGATGTTGTTTTTCTACAACCTAGGTCACTTGGAGTAATATCTTTCTTTTCTTATAGCTTTAATCGTCTATATAAATTAGCTCTTCCATTTCTTACAGGAACATCGATCTACCCGTGAAACATCTCCTCTACATCCCCGAACAACTCGTAACAACAAAATTATATTCTCACCCGAGGATGCGGGGAATGACGATGTACAAAAATCTAGGAGGAGATGATGATTGTTGATGGTGATGCTTATAGTGAGTAATACTTATTTACGAAGTTATACTTGTAAGAAAAGGAAGTGGAATGATTGCTTATCGGTATCTCCTGGTACATCATGGTTCTTTAATTACATACTTTAATTGTCATATAACAATCTAAGTGAGCCTTGTACATACAAGTGCATTACATGTATGTTTGATATGCACTATCAGATTAGGATAGGCATAATATGCATTTTAATTTTCGCTTCTTATTTAATAATATTCAGTGTTGTATAATCAACTTATCAAATATACCATATATGTGCCAAAAACATATTGAAGGACAAGAAGTTCGATCAACATCTGGGATCAGTTTTTTGACCCTTTCTTGTGTTATGAGCTTGATAGTGTATTATTTAATGAGACTATTGGGTTTGAGCCTTGGGCGTGATCCGAGCCCAACTTAAAGTTTGGATTGTGTAATCCTATGGGTCACTTGTAATATTTTTAAGGGAACAATACATACATAAGGACACCTTACTATATGCTATTTTAGTTTTAAGAAACGAGCTTTAAACATTCAAAAATCAAGTGATAAATAATATATAAAATATAAATTAATCTTACACTCCATCCCTCCCTCGATTTCAATCCTAAATATTTTCTTCATTCTTCTCTCTATCATCTCCATTCTCTCCTCTCTCTTCCTTATATCTAATAGCGACGAGCCTCAACATTGTGCGACAGCTAACTGGTGTGACACTGCACACGACGCTCGACAATCGCTAATCTATGTGATGTTGTGCAGTAACGAAAGAGCCATTGCACGAGTTGTACACGACACAGTGAGAAACAGCGGCGTGCTTGCCATTGCGTGCACTGGTTATGACGCCACTGCAATGGCAACAATTATAGAGTTTTTGGATGGATTTAGATCTGATTCAATCTCCTATTAAGCTGAAATTTTAGGGTAGTTTTTGTTTGTGGTAATTGATGTTGTGCAAATGGTGATACTGCAGGTGCTGATAGTAAGGTGGATCTGTGACCTATGATTTGTAAATTGTTACCTCTGTATTGATCCAATGGTCTATGACCAGTTCTCTTGGATTTGTGACTTGTGGATATGGATCTATTACCTATAGAATATGACATGACTCGTCAATTGTTACATGTTACTTGTAACGTATGAACTGTAACCTATGAGCTTGAATCTCTTACTTGTTATTAGTGTACAAAGACATGCGACATCTGATATGTGATTAATTAATATTGATATGTGACCTGTTGATATTATCCGTGACTTATACAATATGACATATGACCTATAAAGTGTGACTTGTGACCTTAAACATGTGACATGTGAATATAAATGAGTGATCTGTGACCAATTCTATTTGATTTGCAGCATATGCACAATGATACCTGACTTAGTACCTATAACCTTATGACACTTGACATTTAACAAGTGTGCATTGAAATTTGACGGCTGAATCATAACTTATAACAAGGGACATGCAACCCGTGCAAATGAACATGTAACCAGTAGCATTTAACAGTACACTTTATGAACACGTGACAATCACCGCACCACCACCACCACTACCGTAGCAGCACCACCACCACCAACACTATTTGCAAACTGCCACCATTCCACCACCAGTAGCACTATTACCATTCCAACAATCGACAAGACCAACAAAATAGAGGAGATCAGGAGTTTTAATTTCCACTATCAATCACCTACAAAAACATTAGCAAAACTCCAACTAATTAGCCATCGCTTTTGGTCAACTGGGAAAAAGTCATCGCAAAACACCATCAATTCTGTCAAATTGTGCACAGTTGGCCCTAATTGATTATGTCGAATTGTGGTAGTTAGAGAGAGAAAAAAGATTGATAGAGAGAAGATAAGAGGTATATAGAGAGAGTGCATGTGTTTAATAATAATATTATTAATATTAAGAAGTGAATTATGACATGATTTTTAAGTAAACAAATCTTAAGCTTGATTTTTGAAATGCAATCTTACAAAACCTGCCTCCCTTTAATTTCCACTGTTTTTAAAAGAAAAATAACATTTAATTTTTTTTTTCTGACAAATTGCCAAGCCTGTCGACTTGACACCTCAAATGAGGCCACAACTAAGGCCAAAACTAATATGATGCCAATTTTTTTCTCTTCCAAGTGTTACCGAATATCAAACAAGTTTGGAATTACATATCCTAGTAAAATATTGCAATTAATTCGTCATGACGTAGCACACACCTGCAATATTTATAATCGATGTTGAATCACATATAACTAAAAAATAAATAAAAACATTGGACAAAAATTATCAATTTCCTATTCATTCCACTTCAATATGGGATGCACATGTTAATCGCCATATAACTTGTCCTTAGTACGCTCTTCTTAATTTCTAATGTGTGTACAACATATAAAAAATGAAAGCAAGACTTGAATTTAAACCTTTTACCTAAATTATTAGAGAGAAAATATCAAGTATCTCCTCTTGAACACCGAGAGTTTATTTGACATGATATTTAAAAAGTTAAAAGTAGCTTTTGAGAGTACGAAGTCATTTTTTTTTTTTTCTTGAAGATGTTTGCATAATTTCTTGAATGTGTTCTACTATAAAAATAAAAAATAAAAGAACTATGTGAAACGGGTCTGTCGCACTAAGGTTTAGATGTTGGAGGAATGGTCGCACTCAATCTGTATAGACCTCGACAATTTGGATTGGACAGATTCTGGACTGTTTGTTGGGAATATATCTGACAAAATGAAATAAATTTGGATGGACCACAACATAGGTACAAACTTTTTTTCTGGCAAATAATAATTAATGAAATGACAAATTAACTTAATGTAGGATAAGTCTGCCTTAAGCAGTACAATTAATTAATTAATTAATATAAGTGGAATCAGTTCTTGGGAAGAGGAAATTCCTTAATGATGTGTTGTTTTTGGAGTTTCATTTCCTCTAAACAGTTTGACAAAATTTTATGCTTGCAGATGTAGTTGAACAGAGTAGCAAGATGAAAATCGGAACAAACCACGAACAAAATGTAATTTTAGTTCACCGATTTCACGATGCGTCCTTAACACGAATATATTCCCTTTTATGATTTTCAAAGGAGTTAAGCAATCGTCTCCTAAAATAGAACGAATTTTCGTTTCCTATGGAAGCAACAAAATAATCAATAGAAGTTCTAATGAACTCAATAAGGTGTTTTCATACTCGAAGAATAATATTAGAATTTAGAGAGGAAAATAAGAATTATAGCCTAGAATATTTGCTATGAAAATTGTGTAAATTTTGTGGTAGTAGTGCAGGCTATTTATATATTTAATCATGGTTATTCAAACACTCCACAAGCACCTTTAGAACAGTGATGAGTTCTCAAACAATCCTCCAAAAATGAATAGACAGCTTTGTGCAAACTAAAATACTGCGTGATTGTTAGTTAACAAACATCTGCTACAGAAAAATAGTCGNATGTTGTGTATGAACAACGTTAAATAAAGTTGAGTACTATTACAAAAGGAGATGTAAGGCAATATTTATTGATTATTAATTTATTATGTTCAATTTTAATATATTAAAAATATACTATAAGAGCATATAAGGAGCCCTTTATAAGTGAAATACTTTATATTTTAATGAGTTAATCCTTAACGTTATGTTCTAAAACTCTTCAAATTAACCATTTAAAATAGAGAGTGAGAAAAATAATAAATACTTATTGAGAGTAGTAAAATTAAGTGTAAAAAATGAATAGGCTGTTGGAATATTTAAAAAAATTTCCTCTCTAAATTTATAAATATTCTTTAAAATTGAATGTTATTTAAAAATAGAGTTTCTTGGAGATTTTCTAAGAGTTCTCTAGTGAAACAATTGATTGGGTTTCAATCGGGTCAATCGAGCCTTGTTTAGGTTTGACTATAATAAATTAATTACAAAATTGTCAATCTTTAAAGAATAAGGACATGTTTGATGTGGATTTTTTTTTTTAGATTACATTTTGTAAAAAAATAATTTTTTTAGAGAATGTATGATTAAAAAGTAAGAAAAAAATTGTCGATTTAAGTGCAAAATTATTTTATTGAGAGAATATAAATTTGAAAAAAAAATTAAAGAATATAAACAAACAAAGGCTAAATAACGTAAATGGGTAAATCCGAATCCGAATATAAATAAACATCACAAATTAAATAAAACCATTAAAAAAATCAAAAGAAAATGCTTAACACAAGCACTAGAATTAATTATTATCTCCAACAAAAATATATTTAAATATATTTAATCATTATCAACTTGACACTCATTTCTTTCATTTCTTTTTCTTTTTTATATCACCAAATGATTTCACAATATATTTATTTAATTTTATCTAATGTATTCCAAATAAGGAAAATTATTAAATTTCTAAAAGTTGGGTAGCACGATTCAAATGATCAAATTATTTAAATTATATAAAGCAGAATTAATTATTGAATATTATTATCACAGCCATAATTTTTCTATTGAAAAGTGATGCACATAATTCATAAAGAGGCATCAAGAGATTACTTTTTGTGTGCATCTAGAATGAAGATTATACGTATATGAATATCAAAATTTATCAAGACTAGCCCTATTTGATAATCATTATTTTAAAGTTCCTTTTTTTTCCCCTTTTCTCATACTTATTTTTAACCACATATTTTCACAATAAAATATTCTTCACGTAGACTCAAAATTTTTCCATGCTTATTAACCACACATTCTTAAAAAAATTATTATTTAAAAACTCATTCTTTACAAAAAAAAATAAAAAATAGCTATCAAACATGGACTAATTTCTTCTTGTTGCACCACGACATGACATCAAATGGTTAGCATTTCATCTTCAATTTAAACTAAGTTTGTATTTCAGAACACGATCGGACTATATGATAAATAATATATCAACACGGTTTATATTGTCCGATCTAACTCATTAATCTCGAAATACGAGGTAAAGAGAGTTCCTCATTTGAAACTCTTGGTCCCCTTTCTCACTATCCAGACTAATTTCAAGCATGTTTCATTGTTAAGTTGCCCCTTCTTGAATTTTGTCATGACTTTAGTAAGATGGAAAGGGACTCAAATGACATCCATTCTACCTAACAGGTTAAGGTATTGACTATTATTTTAGAAACCCGCTTAGTCATTGATTCAAAAAATGAAAATGTTCTCGGGTCCAGGAATCGAACATGAATTAAATCGATGGTGAAAAAAGTGTATTAAATAAATAATTATAACTTTTGTGTTACAATTTAAAAAAATAGAACTTCTAACTATAAAATCAGTTCCAATTCACCAGATTTTGGGTGAATCTGTCGGTTTTTTACTGAGTTTTTAGTTTTCGATATTTACTAGAAACTAGACTAGTTCTTGAACTCATTTTCAATCTTTGCGGTCGAACTTGCGTGTTGGATTCCTATATCATTGATCATGACACAATTATTTATATACTATTCATTTGAAAATTAATCACTTATGAGTGTAACCCACCCACAATTATAAGTAGGGCATATCTACATTGGATTTGAGTCAAAAAAGATAGTCAAGAAACCCCTTTCACTCACTCCCCCGCCTCAAAGCAATTCCCTTTAATTTCCTGTCCCACAAGAAAGTGAAATAACCCAAATTATGTCTCCTCAGATTCCTTTCTTTATTTCAAATAGAAAATAAAACATCCTCTGTGTGTCTTTATCATCCTGTGGCCGTTCTTATTTTTTCCCACTGCTTTGTCTGTGGGGTAGCTTGCCTTTTCTTTCCTTTCCTTTCAAATTATGGATCTAGTACATAAATCTTTTTTTTTTTCCATTTTGTTCATTTCATGAAAGATTTATAACAATTAAATTATTAGCAACCAAGATAAATCATGTTAGTTTTGATTTATCGCTCTTCTAACTTGTTATACTGATATCATATGATTCATATGAACGAGTCTTTTTAGTAGATGCAAGTACAAATCGGATAAATAGAATAAAAAGATAAAGGGCATATTTAGCCCCTCTTTAGTATATATTAAAATTAGATTTTAGTTGATTTTGATAAAAAATAATAAAGTACGTAGTTGAAAAGTTGTGAATCACATAAAATGTGTTGTTAAAATTAATTGACTTTGACTTGAAATTTTTAGTAAATTTTAATTTACACCAAACAGGGGCTTAGTTAATGTAAGATTTTAATTTCTTAATTTTTATTTGGTAGGGATTAAAATTTAGATTTTAATTTAAGGCAAATCAACAATTAATTTTAATCAAATATTTAATGAGATCCTCAACTTTTCAACTACATATTTCATTAACTTTTATCAAAATATGATAATAAAATCTCCTGTATATTGGGGAATAAAATCAGATTTTTAGAATATTTTGTTAAAAGTCGATGAAATGTATTGTTAAAAAGTTAAAGATCTCAAAAAATATGTAGTTAAAGTTAATTATTGACTTTAACTGAAATTAAAATCTATCGACAAACTACGGATTAATGTTATTTAGTTGTCTAGTTCAACGTATTGTCACAAAAGTATAAAAAGAAACAAATGGGAATCTTGTCCCTACTCAGCTACATTTTAAAGACTTGCCATCCTCTTTATTTTCCTTTCACGGATGAAGATAATCATGGCAAAGAGTAATCAAGACATGTCCTCTAAGAGACATTTCCACTGGACAACAAAGGTCACTAATGAAGATGATACATTTCCAACCTTAAACTCTTCAAACTCTACTGATCAAGAGAAACAGGAGAATCCTCCACAAGTTCAAGCCTTCAAATCTCCCGTCCTGGACGAGGAGGAGGAAAACGACACTGCGACGGGCAATCAAGAGAAGCCCCTACAAGTTCCAATTTCCAAGTCTTCCATCCTGGATGAGAAAAAGGAAACCGATACTGCAACGCGTGATCAAGAGAAAAATGAGAAGCCCACGCAAGTTCCAATCTTCAAGTCTTTCGTCCAGGACGAGAAAAAGGAAAACGACACTGTAACGCGCGAACCAGCAGGTCCTCCAGGGCTGGTGGCAACAAGGAAAAAACTGCAAAATATTGCAGTCTCCAGGCTGCGGTCTGTCCTGACAGCGTTAGGAAAATCACCAGCCCGTGGTGATGGCCAACAAGCACTTGGATCCCGAGTAGTCGGCACCCTCTTCGGGTACAGAAGGGGACATGTCCATTTTGCGTTCCAGAAAAATCCCAGTTCAGAACCAGCTTTCTTGATTGAACTGGCCACTCCAATCTCAGGCCTGGTTAAAGAAATGGCGTCCGGCCTGGTTCGTATCGCCCTGGAATGCGATAGGGAGATGGAGAAGAAACCGATGAGGCTCCTGGAAGAACCCCTGTGGAGAACATACTGCAATGGGAAGAATTATGGATTCGCAACAAGAAGAGTGTGTGGGGAAAAAGACTGGAAAATATTGAAAGCTGTGGAGCCAATTTCAATGGGGGCAGGAGTTTTGCCTGCAGAAAAAAATGGAGATTTTGGTGCAGAATCTGATGGTGAAATAATGTACATGAGAGCTAAATTTGAAAGAGTTTTAGGATCCAGAGATTCAGAGGCATTTTATATGATGAATCCTGATAATAATGGGGCTCCTGAGCTTAGTGTTTACTTGCTTAGAGTCTAAAGAAGCAGCCATGGAAGATCTGATATTACGTATATGTTCAATTACTTATTTTTGGGTTTTTGCTTTTCTGTTATAGAATATGGAAATTGGGGTTAATTTTGGGATGGAAGTGTTCTATATTAACTTACAACTTAAATTACGCGTGCCTTTTTTCTTTTAATTAATGTGTTTGGATTCAGTTATGCTTGGTTTTCTTGCACAGAATCATCTAACAGGGCTGAAAATGTTCGTGATTAATATAAATTTAAGAATAGATCGAGCATATTTACAACAAGAATTCATGTAATTGATCTCAAATTGAGAACAAAAATTCGTTATCAATAATCCATTGAAGTGAATCTTGATTTGATTGTGCTAAACAAAAACAAACAAAAGACTCGTGTTCTCAATAAATTCACACCTACAAGTCTTATAACGCAATACGGGACCCGACACGACTAGGAATAACAAAGTGTAACTTGTCTACTAGAATTCTATAACCATTGATACCAAATATTCACTTCATATAAAATATGAAATTTTCTTCAACGTGAACTAAAGGGAAAATTGCAGCTTAGGTCTTAAACCTTTCAAAAAGGTGCCATGAATCCCAATCCTTCAATATTTGACATTGTCATCTCAAAATTTTGCAAATATATGCAGAATAAGGACCTTTGAATGAGATCTTTCCAAAAGTCAGTCAGTTTGCTAAAAAATCAATGATTGACCTTTAATTGACTATTTTTTTAAAATGGCAAGATGGTCTCTTCACATTTAATTACTAGCATCGCCCACCCCCATCCCACCTAACACAAAGGCACCACCGACCATCACCCACATGGCCAACAATCAGTCATGAACGTTACAAAGATATTTGGATTACGAATTTCAAAAGGAGAAATGTCATTGGTTTTTGCAGTAAGTAGTGTAAGTTTTTTGTCCTGAATTTCACGCCCACCATTATGATTTGAGGAGGAATTCAGGTCTTTTGATTGAAGATGGGGATTCATTTTCTTGTCTTTTTTATTTCTCTTTTTAATTAGTTTAATTGTCTTAAATGGAAAAATTTGTGGAAAGACAATTTGACCCTTCTAAAAAGTGGGCAACTGCACTCTACTGGAAGTCCATCCAATAGTTCTTGATCCACATATTTTTGCATACTTTTAAAAATAGAAAATGGGATCCCATCTGCAATTTTCTCTAAACTAAAGCACTAAAAGATATTTGACTGGTCAACAAGTACTTTAATCCCATTAAAATCTCGTTTAAAAAGTGATTCCTTATCTCCTATACCAGTCAAAACACACGCATAGACAAAGCAATTTAGAACAAATTATTGATCCCTTGCCATTTTGCTACTTTATGTAAAAGAAATTATTTTTAGTGCAATTAAAGCAAGCACAACAACTTCTTTTCTATCCACGACAATTAGAATTTTGATTTTGATAAACATTGAAAAATGTTGCAGCCAAACAAGAATCAAATATTTACTTTGTAAGATACAACAAAATATATGTCAGTCATTATTTGTTAAGATTCTCTCTTTTAATCGAGTTTAAGAGCGACCACTTTGTATATATAAATATGACTTCAAATCTTCAATAAAAAGGAAAATAAAATGCCAGAGAAAACTACTTTGTATATATAAACGTAAATCAGTTTGGGGCAAGCTGCCAATGGTGTCCCCCACCCCACCCACAAGCATCGATTGTGTTGGGATAGGTGCAGGGGCTGAGTTAGGCGGACAAAACTTTTTTTCTACTGGACTGGACTGATAAATAGAAAGACCTTAAAAAGAAACTGGGCTTGGGGCAGGTCCGGCCTCCTCCATTCGCTCCTAAATAGATGGAATATCGAGTCCCACATTTTTCAAAAAAATATCAAACAAATACAAATTCAGAAGGATTTTTACGAGTCAACTTACTGCATTTGGACTAAACAAGAGCATGGGAACTCACCATATTTATTTTCGACCGCCAACCTTCACTAATGAAGTCTCAAATTCAATTCATAGCACTTTCCGCTAAATTTGAAAGTAAGCAAGCGTTACTTTTTAATTAATTAATTTTTATTTTTTTTTTTAATTTTCGAGCATGTTTCTTATTTTCAATTAAAGAAATAACTTATTTTAGAATTAACCCTTTAGTTGGAAATATACTTATAAGCAAATTTGAAAGTTTTGCCAAACATGCTAGTAGGTAGGACTAGACGTGGATTTGATCGAATCGGTTTTGGACCCAATCCAAGAAATTCGATTTGACGAGAAATCATATCGAACTAACCCGTCCATGTGTTGAAACCCGATCAAATTGTTTGGGCTTGGGCCCAATTCATATTGAATCCATTTATTTCTTTGTTGGGCAAACTTTGGCCCACTGCACACTGATGCCATTTTTGTTGAATTTGCTGAAATCTTTTTTGGGAAAAATTGATAAATCATACTTTAAGTATACATTATTTTGAAAATAAGAAAAACAATTTTTAAATTTCAAAAATCAGATATTTGACATATACAAACATATATATTTATATAGTTT
>CAIGRB010110588.1:0-20868 GCA_903798255.1 Fraxinus quadrangulata
CTTCGTCTCTCATAAGTGCTCACTCCCTACTCATCTTACTGGAATGGCTGCTCTTAGGGTAAAGTTCTACTTATTGCATCATGCTCATGTAGTTTTGAACTGGACTTTATCTATAGATGAAGGTTTTTGGAAGCAAAAGGCCGGTTCATGTTGGGTATGTGAGGGAGATCATAATACTCGATATTTCCATGGGATAGTATAGAGATGCCAGATCAAATCGCATATCATGTACATCAGGACACAGGCAAGGGAAATATTAGCTACTTTTACTGAAATTCAGAGTTCGGCTATTTCATTCTACTAGGATCTTCTATCTGTTCCTACGCAGCCTTTGGACCCCATTCGTTCTGATAGCATTCTCAAACTTTTGACGGATGATGATAATTTAGCACTAAACCGTCCCCCTTTGATTGATGAGGTACGAGAGGTGATTTTCAGTATAGATGCTGATAGTGTTGCCGACCCTGATGGTTTCTCATCTCTATTTTTCCAGCATTGATGGGAAATTATTCAGGATGACATATATAGAGCAGTCTTGGACTTCTTTGATAACGGCCATCTTCCATGGGATTTTGTTGCTACTACTATTTTATTGTTCCCTAAAAGGAACAGTGCTTGTAGATGGACTGAATTCAGACCCATCGGTTTATGTACTGTGTTCAATAAGCTTATTACTAAGCTTTTGAACACTCGGTTGAGTACATTGTTGCCGCGAATTATCTCTCTGCCACAGAGTGGCTTCATCCCCAGTCGCCTAATTGGGGACAATGTCATATTAACTTAGGAGCTTCTCTATATTTTGGATACTAGAGTACGAGGAGGTAACACTATGCTGAAGCTAGACATGGCTAAAGCATATGATTGCATGGATTGGGGCTTTATTTATTCTGTATTGGAGGCATTTGGATTTGATCAGATTTAGATCGACAAGATCAGGCGGTACATCTCAGAGTGTCATTTTTCTATATTCCTAAATGACTGCCCATGTGGTTTTTTCTATCCTCACGAGGGCTTAGATAGGGTAATCTCATTTCACCATCATTGTTCATCATCGTTGCAGATTATTTTTCACGCCTGCTCACTCAAATGTTTCAGAAGTATCCCAGTAAGTGTAAACCATCTATCATGAGCATTCTTGATTGTCTGGAGCATTATGAGGGGGTTTCTAATAAGTTGGTAAATAGGGACAAGAGCGGACTTATACTACCCAGACGTGCATCTATTAGTCAAATCAGACGTTTGGATATTTTGGCTGAATTTAGACGCAAGCAACAACCTTTCACTTATCTGGAGGTTTCCTTAAATAAGAGGACCAAGATGAGCTTCATTTACAATGAACTTATCCAGAAGGCCAGGAACAAGATTTCAGGTTGTGCATCATGATTTTGTCACCTGGGGGCCGTATTACCTTGTTGAGGTCAATGCTATCTTCCATGACATTATATATTATTTAGATTATGCAGTCCCTGCAAGACTATCTTGATAAAACTTGAGAGTATCTTTGCGCATTTTCTATGGGACTCAAAGGAGCATGCGTGATGTTTACATTGGTGGAGTTGGAAAGAGATTTGCCTTTCTACTGATGAGTAGGGCTCAGAATCCGATCAGAATCCGATAAAATTAATGGGAGATGGATTCATGGTCTCGTCCGATAACCCGATCAAGAAAAGATCCGAATCCAATAATATATTAACTAAATGAATCAAATATGGATATAAGTCAATCCAATCCGATAACAATCCGATCCGATATGTTATAAATAATTGAGTTGGTAAAATATTTTTATGGTATGTTATTTATGATTAAAATAAATAAATGAAAAAAAAANTAATTGAGTATGTAAAATATTTTTATAGCATGCTATTTGTCACTAAAATAAATAAATTTAGTATTATAAAAAAGTCATCAAATTCAAAATATAAAAAATTTGAAAAATTTATAATTATTAAATCCATTTAAGAATTGGAAAAATTGGAAAAAAAAATAAATAAAAAAAGTCGATTCCAACATTATTTTTTCCTAATTTCTTTAATTTTGGATCGGATATCCGATAACATAGCAAAATAGATATGAATTTAATAATCAAATATCCATTGGATTATCTGATCGGATCGGATCAGATAACTATTCTTATCGGATCGGATATAGACAGATCTGGTCCATATCCGATCCATGTACAACCCTACTAATGAGGGTAGTCTAGACTTCAGAAGATTGTGAGATGTGGTGACACCTTCTCCATAAAGCTCTGGTGGTTGTTCCATTCTCAGAGATCACTTCAGGCACAGTTTTTACTAAGCAAGTATTGTATGGGGACACATTATTCACTTGCAGCAGTTTCCAACTCAACTTCTCCTACCTATAAGAAGTTGAAATTAGTTGGGTTACGGACAGAGCCACACATTATATGGCACTTTGGGGTAAGTCAGATATTCTTTTAGTATGATTGCTAGATGAGTGAGACCACGTTGACATTCCTATTCCAACACCGGCAGCACACATCTACGAGGGTGCAGAGTTTTTTTGATGACACTGAGTGGGATATATAACGTTTATTACAGGCTATCTCCTTTTCATGGCGATACACATATGTGCTATAACTTTATGTGCAGATTCTCCAGGTCACATTGTTTGGCGGGATACATCGGATGGTAGCTTCACCCCAGTCTGTAAGGCAGCTCGTATATACCGGACGTTAGTGTCAGGATTCGTATCGGTTAATGTAGAGCTATATTTTGCCAATTATTATCTCATTTTCTGCTGGAGACTATGGTAGAACCTCATTCCAGTAGATGTGGTTATTCAGATGAGGATTGGATGCCAGTTGGCCTCTCGTTCTCAGGCTGTTCTGAAACTAAGACTATCAGTCACATCTTCATTGGCAGTAGCATTTCCAATCAGGTATGGTAGCATTTTGAGGATATTTTTCAGATTCCTATGAGTTCAGGAGAAGGTGTTAGATAGAGGTTCCAGAGATGGCAGTATTCTGGACAATATATTCGGTGTAGACACATTCGCACTATTATTCTTCTACTATTATTTTGGTTTCTTTGGACCGAGAGAAATGATGCAAAGCATATGGGGATCCGGATGGAGGCCAGACGTATCATTTGGAGGGTTTATCGCATGACGAAGACTATTTTGAGCTGTGCATTGGCGAGATGATTTGACACTTTTCTCATCTCCCCTCGTTCTAGTTTAGTGGCGTACTATATCGTTCAGATCTATCAAGATCAATACTGATGGATGCGTCAATGATGATTTTATGAGAGGGGGAGGCATCATCCGAGATTACGCATGTCAATGTATTAGAGCTTTCTCAGCTTTATACGAATCGTGCATGATATTAGAGGTAGAGCTTAGGGCTATTCTAGATGGGATTTTACTAGCGAGGACTCGATCTTTCAAACATTTGGATTGAGATAGATTCTGTAGTGGCTACTTACTGCATCATTAAAGGAGGACCATGGGCTATTCAAGGTATATTTAGACAGATCATGGACATCATATCATTCAACAGAGACANTCGATGATATCAGATTTATAGAACAATTGACCTATCACGACATATTATGGCACTCGTACAGATTGATAGACATAGACTACCCAGCATTAGAGTATGATTTTTTATTTTTTATTCTTATTTTTGTCCATTATCATTATTTTCATTGTAAGGGAAGTAGTACTTCCTCATTTACTGCTTTCATTATTTCCTCATGTAACCATGGTATTCCCGCCACAAGTGAGGACATATTAATAAAATCTCGAATGTACTGCCCTCCTTTAACCAAAAAAAAAAAAAACCCTAAACCCTATACACTCATTCCATGTACATACAAATCAAAGTCTTACATATTTTCGTAGAATAACGTAGATTCATTGTAATCTACAACTCTCTTTTGTCACACACTTTGAATATGAATAGACACTAAGAATTTTATTCTCCTAAGAAGATACATGTTACTCATCACGTATTACTTGAAAATGATGCCGTACGGTTGCGAGACTTGATCAATCAAGTTTTTGGCTCTGTTATTAGGAAATAAATTATTTAATTTAAGCTTATTAGTTATTTTATATTTAAAGTTCTTATTTGTTTTAGGCTACTTATTGAACGAACTAATTATCTTATTTTTTCTCTTTCCAGGCAATAATAGTGTATGAAAGATTCTAATGAGATATAACTTCTTTCGGTAGATCTCGAGAATGAAATAACTTTCAAACAACGACGAAGAGAATAGAGAGAAGCAAGAGAAATGGTAAAAAATAAAAATAAGATTTAGAATCCATTACCACTACCTCAGTTAGCTCAGCCGAATGCAATTGCAAATGATGGAGAAGTTTTAGGTTGGGATTAGATAAATCCCATACATGCTCTTGTGCAACCATCCATCATATATCTGCCTTGAGGACATGCCAACTTCCACATTCGACAGATATCCTCAACTTATTTCAAAATCATCTAGACACCAAGTTCTCTGGAAAACAACCTAAAAATCCTTACAAACATGTTCAAGCCTTCCTGTGCTTTGCGAGGTGATCAATAACGAAGGCATGTCAGCTAACACTTTTCAACTGTGCATATTCCTTTATACTTTAAAGGAAGTTACGCGAGAATGGTTACGCTCACTACTTCTTGGGAGAATCATTTCATAGAATAACATGGTATATAAATTTATTTTGAAATTTTTCCAGTGATCTCGAGTTCATCAGATCAGAAATGATATACACACTTTTAAGCAAAAACACCTCGAGAGTTATCCACAAGCATGCGAAAGAATTAGTAACTCAAATAACTCCTACTCTAACACATAATCTAGAATTTCACATGGACTAATAGTCAAGGACAAGGATAGAGACATGGAGGTAAATTATAAGCAAGATCATCGGGTTGCCAACAACAACCAAGAAACCCATCATTTAAAGAATTAATAACTCAGTACATTACCAATAAGTATATTTTGTATACTTATCTAGGTTGTCAAATTAGATCAATTATTGTTAATTTGGATGAATTGATACTTAATTTTTAATATATTTCGTCTGTTAGGTACAATTCAATGAAAAATGATGGAATCAGACAAAAAAAGTGAAAAAGAAGCTAAAAAGAAGAAATCAAAAGTAGAGGACTAAATTGCACAAACCTAATAGATGATTCGAAGCACATGATGAAAATTGTAGAGTTCTAGGATTCAATTAGATGCATTGGAAAAGTAAGGAACTGAAAATGTATGGAAAAAGGACCTAGATGAGCCATCAAGAAGTTTAGGGACCAATTCTTGGTTGAACTGCGCGGGTTCCAAGGAGTAGGCTGGCACGGGTGTGTCAGACAGTTTGAAACTTTATCGAGACTAGAAGGTTGAACCGGTGTGGGTTCCACCAAATAGTCGGTGTGCCCACACCGACTGATGTAGGACATGAAGAGTTGTTTTCCTTTTTTGACTCAAACTTTGATCGAGATGAATTTCTATCATCTATTTAACCTACTTGAGGCCATTTTGGATGACACACCATATAATACTCCATAATTACACCATCAAGAACAAGGTTAGCACACACATCAAGAAAATTTAACATACGAAGATTGAAGAATCGAAGCCCAATTTCATGATTCACGTTAAGAACGTGAATTTTTACTATTTCTTTCATTATTCTTATTTTCGAGTTATGTCAATTCAATTTTTCTTATGTAATTTATCTATGAATATGCTAGGCTAAGTCTCCCACATATTGGATGAAGATGAAACATATTTATTGTTTATTTTTAATTCAAGACTAGTAGTGTAGTTAAGTTCTTGTGTTTGTTGATTAATCTTGCATGCTTAATTTCATTATTTGATTTCTTGATCACTAATTGAATATATAGTTGCTTGTTGTAGTGCTGTTAGAACACTATTTGATTAACATAATAGATAGGAATATTATTTATCACATGTACAATCATTTAGATAATCGTGAAATTGAATATGTTTTATTCATTCAAATTCGAACTAGGAGTATTCGAATTGTAGCTAATATATATTTAATTTATCTTGGAAAAGAAAGTTAATTGCCATAGATTTATTAATTGCCAAGAATGCATGAATAAAACTAGCTACATAATTGAGAATTGAAATAGATAATAATAAGTGGATTCAGTCCAATACATTCGTTCCATATATACACAAATGTTAATTTTAAAACTTTCTTATATTACTTTAGAATAATTACAACAATAACAATCTCGTTTGTTTACATACTATGAATTTGAATAGAAACTAGTATATTTTCATTGAATTTTATTTCTTGTGGTACGATACACATTCCTTGTCATGTATTACTTGTTAACAATGATGTACTCTAGTGGAATTTTCAACAACAAGTCTTTGACGTTGTTGCTAGGGAATAAATTATTTAATTTAAGTTAATTAGTTATTTTTTATTTGAGGTATTTAATTGTTTTAGGCTACTCATTGAATGAACTAATTCTCTTGTTTTGCTCTTTTCATGAAACTAGTTTATGCAAGATTCTGATGCGATTGAGCATCTTTCATAGATCTTGAAATTGAAAGAACTTCTAGACAACAAAAAAGAGAATAAAGAGAAGCATGGAAATGGAAGAGAAACAAATTTAGAATTAGGTTTCGAATCATTACTACCACCTCAGTCAGCTCAGCCAAGGATAGGCAAATGATGGATAAGTTTTAGTTAGGGATTATTTAAATCCCATTTCTACTCCTTTATAACCATCTATCATAAATCCACCTTTTGGACAAGCCAACTTCCACATTAGACCTGATGTCATCAACTTATTTCAAAAGCACCACGACATCAAGTTCTCTGGAAAATTAACTAAAAATCCTCATGAACATATTCAAACACTTTTGATACTTTACAAGGTGATTAACCATGAAGGTATGTCGGTTGACGCATTTTAACTATGCCTAATCCATCATACTTTAAAAGAAGGCGCACGAGAATAATTTATCTCACTATTTTCAGTGAACATCTTTTTATGGAATGACATGGTACAAAAATTCACCTTGAAATTCTTTCCACATTCTCGAGTCTATCAGATCAGAAATAAAGTCAATACTTTCAAGAAAAAGGGATTTGAGAGCTATCCAGAAGCATGACAAATATTCAAAGATTATTTTAGAAAGTCACCCAATCTAAAAATTCCTAAAAATGCTAAGATCTATATATTCTATTTTGGCATGCGACCTGAATACCGTAACATAGTTGATGTTTCAACAGGATGATCAATCATAGAAATTCCCTAAGACAATGCATTAGACCTTTTTAAGAGAATTGTAGAAAAGTAGCCTATGTGGCCAATAGAAAAGGAAGTGCCAGGGAAAATAGCAGAAATTCACAATGTTGACTTAGCTACATTATTAGCAGCCTAAATGGAAGCATCAACAATGAATTTAGATAGTCTTACTTAGAATGTGAACATAGTATACCAGCCGACATCGATTTATGGAGGATATGGGCAGATCATACCACATAAAGATATCATTTAACCTCTATGTATATAATCTAGCCCGAGGAGGTCACTTGTATACAGAACTTTGGAAGTATTCAAAAAGTTGTAGAGTTTTTGGAAGTATTCAAAAAGTTTCATATCAACATACTATTTGTAGAAGCCTTAGCCCAGATGCCCAGCTAAGCTAAGTTTATGAAGGACATATTATCAAACAAGAGAAAGCTGAAGGATAATAAAATGGTGATGTTGAAATAAGAATGCAGTGCAATACTTTTAACGCAAGTTATCATCAAAATTAAAAGATCCAGAGTGTTTTACTATTCCTTGTAATATTAGTGAGAAATGCATACAAAAGGCATTGTGTGATTTAGGATCAAGTGTTAATTTAATGCCTTTGTCTCTTAGGTTTGGGGAAGCAAAAGCTACTACAATTACACCATAGCTGGCTGACATGTCAATCAAGTACCTAAGGAGAATTGTTAAAGATATTTTGGCGAAGTTTGAAAAAATCATATTCTCAGTAGACCTTGTCAACATGGATATGGAAGAAGATGATGACGACCCTGTTATATTGGATCATTAATTTTTGACTACTGACGGAACGTTGATAAATTTGCAAAAACGACATTTGATCTTTAGGTAAATGATGAAGAATTGACCATCAATGTCTTTAATGCACTCAAATATGATGATGATTGAATTCTTGTTATCAGATTGATGTATTGGAATAGTAGTAACATATACATTCAGACTCAATTATCCTCAAGATCTACTTGAGACTTGCTTAGTTCATTCTAAAGAAGAGTCATCTGAATCAGAAAAGATAGAAGAATGTCTTCGGTAGTTGGAAGGCAATCCTCCATTTTTTGAAACGGATACGTTGGGGCTAGTGAAGGTCCCATAAGGAGTTTACCATCTATTAAAAAAGTTCCAACTCTTGAACTTGAACGATTGTCTGAACATTTACGGTATCCATTTTTGGGAAAGAAACACACATTTAAGTTATTATCTCAAATGCTCTTAACAAAGATAAAAAAGACCAGTTATTGATGGTACTTTGAGATCATAAAACTGCAATAGAATAGACGATTTCGACATAAAAAGGATCAATCATTCTTTTCGCATGCACAAAATTTTGATGGAAGAAGAGTTTAAACAATCAATAAAGCAAAAGCGTAGATTAAATCTAAATATGTAGGAGGTTGTAATGGCTAAAATGCTGAAATTATTGGATGCAATGATCATATTTCATATATCAGACTAAGTCATTGGGTGAGTCCAATGCGTATAGTATTGAAGAAAAAAATAAGGAATTGTAGTGGTGCCTAACGAAAACGAATTGATTCGTACGCACACAGATACCGGTTGGATAGTTTGCATTGATTATCGTAAACTCAACAACACCACTAGAAATGATCACTTTTTCATTCCTTTCATTGATGTTGGAGAGACTCATTGGACATTTACATTACTATTTTTTGGATGGATATTCAGGGTATAATTAGATTTCTATAACACCAGAAGATCAGGAGAAGAACACATTTATTTGTTCTTATGGCACATTTGCATATAGAAGAATGTCATTTGGGTTGTGTAACGCTCCATCTACTTTTCAGAAGTGTATGATGTCCATCTTTTCTGAAATGGAGGAAAATATCATTGAAGTATTTATGGATGATTTCTTAGTATTTGGATTATCATTCAATGAATGCTTGGATAACTTAAGACTGGTGTTGCAGCAATATAAAGAACCAATCTTATGTTTAACTAGGAGAACTACCACTTCATAGTTCAGGAAGGAATTGTTTTGGGGCATTTGATTTTAGCTAGGGATATTGAGGTTGACAAGGCTAATAAACAAGTGATTGAAAAGCTACCTCCACCTACTTCAATGAAAGGGATAAGAAGTTTCTTGAGACATGCAAGTTTCTATGGACATTTCATTAAGGATTTCTCAAAAATTACCAAATCTCGTTGCACTTTATTGGAAAAGGACGTGTTTTATAACTTTTTCGAGGAGTGTTCGGTTTCTTTAAATACTCTATAAGAAAATTTGGTCACAGCCTATGTCCTAGCTGTACTTGACTAAGACTTGTCATTTGATTTGATGTATGATCCAAGTGATTACGCAATATGAGCAGCTTTCATGTTGTTTTATACGTTTGGTGAGGTGGTGCCATGATGAAAATTTTGAATAAATAAGTGACGTTGGCATGAACCGAAAAGAAAAGAGAAGAAAAATGGCAAAAAGAAAATTTGACTTCTCAAACGAGGCATCCAATCGCCACAAACCAGCACCCAAGCACTCTTTAAAGAGCTAAAAAGAGGTCATTTACATAGATGTGGTGCCCAGGTGCTGTAACCACGGTACCCAGGTGCCACTTAAGTTAAGGAATACAGAGAATTGGCACCAAAGTGCCACCATGATGGCTCCGAGGCACCACAAGATGTAGAAAGATAACAGAAAGCTAGTGCCCAGGCATCAGGACCAGTCGCCCAAGTGCCAGCCAAAAAATCATTGCGGCACCTAGGCACTACCTTCGGGCACCTAGGTGCTGCGCCAACGTACAGTTAGGGTTTGTTTCGTATTCTGGTCCATTTTAAAAGCTCAATTCAAACTCATCCAGCACTTGCAAAAAGGCATAAATACAAATTTAGAGAGGCACTTTTGAAGTAGTTACACACTTTGAGAATAAGAGAAGGAGATCATTGAAGAACAACAAGAAATCAAAGAGAGAAATCAAGAAAAACAAGAAATCAAGATTTGGGGCAAGAAGAGGAACTTGGTGAAAGATTAATCCACTTCTATACATCTCACTTCAAAACCCGATGATGTACTACTATATTATTATTTGTCTTTCTTCCTACATTACGAGTAGCTAAATCTTTTTATTAGGGCGAACAATGTAATTAATTGAGACCCTTTGATTCCATTTTCAAGATTTTAGTTCTTTAAGTTTATGTATTGATTTTATTTATGGATTTTAATGCTTGAGTTCTTTGGTCAATTATTCATTGATCTTGTGAATCTATTACAAGTTGAGAGGTGAATTTTAAATTTAGACCACATAGTAAAATTTAGGAACTAGTATAAAAGTGTAGAGATACATTTTCTAGTTAATGTAGTTATTACATGGATTCTTAGAAATTAAATGCATTTAACTTAGGTATATTACGATTCACATAGAGGTATGGAATTGACTTAGTTAAATAGGATCAATTTGAACTCGAGAGAAGTAAATTGAATACGATAGAAGAATTCGAACGAACACTATATTATGTTATGAATCTTGATTAAAGAATTAAAGATAATCAGTAAATGAAATTGTAAGCCTAATATCGCATTCATATTTCAAAACCTAATTTGATTTTTGTGTGCATCTAGATACATTCAAATAGTAGTATAATTTAGATCAACGTTCACAAATCATAAATTGCTTTCATAAAATAGAAGTTATCAATAGTAAACTAAGAGCAAAATAATAGTCCTCGTGGGAAGGATTATGTTACTTGTTCGATATCGTTCACTTGCGAAAAAAAAACGTAAAAAAAATTTGGCCCCATTGTCAAGGATTATTTACATTTAATCTTAGTTTATTTTATTTTGACTTTTATTTGATTAGTTTGTTTTTCTTATTTACACATAAAAAGGTGTTAGTTGAATGCTCCATTCCCAATGCAATGATCTTGAATCGTTTGATTCGAAAATAGAACGTATCTTCAGACGATGACTCAAGAAACACAAACAAAGATAGAAACATCAGATAGTTAAAGAGAAAAATATTCCTATATTTCTAATTACATAAGGAGTTGCTAGAGTAGTGACACCTCAAAATCAGCAGCGTGAACAAATTGAAATGGATGAAGGAGATTTGCCAGTATTAATGTTCTTGACTTCTATAATAGCACCCCGAGTGCTCCAGTATTGTATATCCAGATTTCGGGCAGAATAACTTTCAAATAAATGCTGATAGGATAAACTTTACCATCAACATCCTCCAATTCTACGAGTTATCTCATGAAAGCCCGAACACACACATTTCATAATTTCTTTGGAATTGCCAGAACTTTTATGCTCCATCGTTTAATGAAGATGCAATCAAGCTACTGTTGTTTCCCTATACATTGAGAGATGCAGCTTTGGAGTGTTAAGATGTTGAGCCTTATGGAAGTATCACTATGTAGGAGGACTTGCCGAGAAGGTTTTGTAATAATTTTTCCTACCTGCAAAAGTAGTAGAAATCCATTTATAAATCCAATCATTCTAGCAATGTGATGGGAAAAGTTATCATGAAGCTTGGAACAGATTTAAGGAATTGATGAAAAATGTCCAAATCATTGAATAAGAAGGGATAATCAGGTACAATATTTCTACACCGAACTTTCACAACATGCTAAATCTCAGGTGATTCTTCAGCAAATGGGTCCATAATTGGTAAATTAGTTCAACGATGTTTGGACCTATTTGAATTAATTGCAACTACACACTCCAAATGTTCATCAGAAAGGATAATACCAAAGAAAGCAAATGAAATTCTTGAGCTGGACAGTATGGCATCTGCTAATGTACATATAGCTACTTTGACAAAACAAGTAGAATTATTGGTTAAGTCTCAAACACATGGATCAAATACAGTGATGGTCAATTTAATATGTGAGAATTATAGAGTCAATCATGCAACAAAAAATTGCTTATTTTTGGGTTCACCAGAAGAACAAGTAAACTGTGTACAAAATGGTTGACACCCACATTATAACCCTAATTCACAAACATATAATAGAGGCTGGAGGCAATAGCCAAATTTTAGATGGTTTGATAATAAACAAAAGGTTAGTTCACATAATCTTTAACAAGAGCGAAAACCAAGTCTGGAAAAAATGTTTCAACAATATATACAGAAAACTAATAAAGTAATCTAGCAAATTGATACAAATTCTCAAAATCAACAAGCATCTATCAAGAAGTTGAAAACACAGATAACTCAACAACTTATAGAACGTCCGCTAGAATCATTGCCAAGCAATACAATGACAAATCTTAAGAAGCAAGTGATGGCAATAAGAGTAGTGGAAAGCAATACACCAAGGGCGCCTGTGATAGTTCAAGCATATGTAAATCCACTCTCATTCCCTTAAATATTTTGGAAGAAATCGAAGAAGGAAAATATTCGTGATATAACAACAATGAGTGTGGTATAATTACCAGAAATAAATATGAAAGAACAAAAAAAAAAAAAAAAAAAANCTAAAATAGAAAAATCTGTACCAACCTCAATTGAGAAGGAAGAAATTAAAAAAAATACCCAATCGTAAGAGCATTATGTCCAGTCAGAGCTCATGCATCCCAATGTGTGAATTGTTTTTTATGAACAATAAATGAGAACATTCAATTACTTTTAAAATTATATTATGGGCCTATTTGAGCCCCATTTTCGGTGTAGAATTCATTTTGGAATAGTAAATTGATGGACATTGCATGGTAAAAAACGAAGAAAAAGTTTTTGGGTTGCGTGCAATATTATTTTATTGAAAAATGTGTGATAAAAATAAGAGAGAGAAAAATATATTTTAAAAAAAATGGTGATCAGACAAGGATTATAGTTTTAAGGGAGAATATTTAATTATTTTAAATGAAAATAAATATCCCTATTAAAAATAATAAATATTTAATGATAGCTAAAACTGGAACATTGAATGATTGACCGAACTAGTGGATCGTTGCTCGCAACATGTGCCGAGTTAATTTTTCAATAAACATTATAAAGTTTAGTGCATGATTTTGGTACATTCGTACATGAAGGAAACTGTGATTAAAATACCATTCGTATGGAAGTGGCACATGTTAATTGCAAATAGGAGGCAGACACATGAACTAGAATTTTATCGAAGAAAATAGTCCAAAAGAAATATCAGAGTATTTTTAGAGCATTGATACTTAATTTTGTGAATTTAACGATTTTTTATTATAAAAAACTCCAATATTGAAAGTTGAATGATGAAAACAAACATTAATTTTAATTTAGAGCATTTTCCTTGTTAATGCTATTACTTAAAGTTATAAGAATATAAATGTATTCCACTAATTGAACACACCACAGGTAAAAATTTATTTTCAAATTTACTTATGTAAAAATTCTCAGCACTCTTTAACATGAATTTCAAGTCAAGAAACTTACTTGAAATGATGAATTTCAAGATTGGTTGAATCACCTAACATTCCAAATCTCCAAAATCTGCATTTCTTGTTCTCCAATAGTCTCAATCCCGATCACAATGAAAGATGATTATTATCTACAATTTAAGTGTCAATTTTTGTAAGATTTCATATCAAAATATACGGTTCTAAGGACTTTTTTATTTTGGTGTCAATTTCCATACGAATTTAGACATTTTTTCATACCATTTTTTTCCTTCCTTCAAAGGCATAGTGAATGGAGGTTGTATGAGAATTAATAGTAGTTTGGGAATTGTATGCTTGAATTTCAAATTCAAACCACTCATTCCAACCCTTTTAATAACTTGTGGTTCGGGTCATCTCACATGGGCGACACACGACTCGTATTTTTCTAACAACTTATTTTTAGAATATTACCAACAAAAATAGCAGCCAACAGTTAGAGTTGTAGGTAAATCTTAATTAATCTTTTTTTTTTAACTTTAGTATTGTCGATTATTACCTCAGTCTTTGTTGGTAATTTTGTATAATATATGTTTTAAAAATTTTATCGACCATTTAACAACGAAATCTCATTGATGGCTATATGTCATTGGCAATCCCATTGATATGACATTTATTTTATATTTATAGATGTTCTTAAAATATTTCATTGAAAAGTCATCGGTAATCCAAATAAGAGCAGATGGCGTCCATTGATAAAGAAATCATCTCTAGAGCCTTCCTTTCTAGTAGTGGGGGTACACAAAAATTGAACCGAATCATACTAATCTATTTGGTTCTTGATTCTAGAGCTCAAAATGGAAATCTCAAATGAACACAAGTTTTATTTATTTTTTAAATATTAAGGCTGGTGTAATGCACTACCCCGTGGAAGAATTACCCATAATAAAGCAAATTGTGTCCGCTCTTCTTTGTGGGAGAAGAATTAACTAATTTTGTTGAAAATCTCACACGAGTAAGGTTTTTCTTTATTAATGAAGATGATTACAAATCTATATAGTAGTGAGGTTACTCACATATTGTTTGTCCAACGAATTCAAAAGCATCACAGATGTGTTAGTAACCCATTGCTGTTGATAATTTATTGTTCAAAACCAAAAGGGAAGTGTGTGGAATGAAATTGAGAAAATTAAAGGAAAAAAAATAGGCGCCCCCGCGCCCATTGTAAATATTTTTCACTCGAGAATAGTAGCGCCCCCACGCCAGTGACCGTTGGAAGTTTTTTGGCTTCAATTTTGGCGGCTTTTGGGGAGTATCCTGCAACTCTTCCATAAATTTTGGCACCAATTCGTGGGGTATTGATCAAGACCTATAAATAGGCTATAAGATGATTAATACAAATGATGAAAAAATATATTGAAATCATATAACATTCCATTACATTCCAAAATGTGAAAAAATCATATTATCTTCATTCATATTCAAATTTCTCCCTTATGTTCTTGAAGTTTTGGAGAATCACATGAGTGCTTGAGTATTGAATTATCTTCAAGGTTTGATCAATCCTACAAACCATTTGTCAGAAAACCCTTTAAGCACCAAATTCAATCCGAGAGGGGGCAAATATCGTTTGAGGACAACGATATTCATGTTTGAGCCTTTGATTCTTCTATGGAATTATTGATCATTTATTTGCTGATTCAGTTCGTGATTTTCATCTCAAATTTCTTAATGGAGTATCAATTGAAGATATTGAACTTTCAAGCAAAACATAAGATAATTTTATTTTCTTCTTTGATTTATTATCATTTTATAAATTAAAGTTTGATTGTGATTTTATTAAATAATTTCGCTGGATTTAATTTGATCTCTTCTCCAGTTCCTCTCATAGGGAAATAATTTTTCCAACAATCTCAAATGATATCTTGTTTGTGCAATGGAGAGTGAAATCACCAAGGTTTCAATGAAGTGATGAATCTGGTAAATGATTGATTTGTCTTCTCAACTTTTTCGGTAAGTCGAATTCTATTTCGATTTCATAAGTATAAACGGTACGTATTATATTCTATGTGCAATAGAAATCAAGTTATTGCATGTATAAATCTTAAGACAGATTTTATGTGCTTATATTATGTACCGTTAATTTTGGCTCATTATGATCGTGCTATAAAAGTGTGGAGTGCATGAAAATTTGAAGTATTAAATGCACATATCTCGTTTCTAAAATTAAATGGTGCATGAAACTGTTGTTTGCTTTATGTGGTTCCTACTTTCTATATTATGAAATCGGGCTTTTATTTTATGCTTTAGATATGGATATTGCTTTTACAGAATGAAAGGAGACGTTGGAAACATTAATTTTCAAAACTTTGGTAAAGTCATGTCCTTTCATTATTCATGTAATTGCATTGAGATATATTATTAACTCCCACTTTGCTAATGGTCTTTTGCCAAGTATAGTGTCTTTTCATTTGTATCATTTAAGTGACATCATGGTTAATTAAAACCACATATACTTGAAAAGTAAAAGGATGCATATGTTTATATGATTGACATTGTTAATGGTTGGCAGAATAAAATGAAAAGTATGATGTACTTAAGTGAATGAACGTGACTTCCACGTAAAACGATGCTTAAAATTTTTAGCCCATTACATTGGTCTAATAAATAATCACCCAATGGTTTGAATGGAAATCAATATAGCATGGTGGGATAGATTTTGATTTCACAGTTGAAATGGTTTATCTTGAGGCACATACTAAATCGAGTTCTTGAAATAATTAGGTCTATGATAACTAACGTGGTGTTATGACACAATTCGAAGTCTGGTTCCCACTTTCAAGAGCTGCTAATCCGAATAGATGTATTCTAAATCACGTAAAGTTCATTAGTTTCCAAATTTGAAAAGTTTCTTGTAAAATCCACAAAGGTGGTAATTAAAATATTACATGTATGGGTTTTTTGAATAAGCTTGAAACCTCTAAACATATATTATGATATGTGACATTGAAATGTCATATTTGTTATATTTGAATGATAATTTTTTCGTTGAATTTTGTTTTGGTGTATGAAATGGCATGAGATTATCCGTTTTTATCTATAAAAGGGCATGTGTATTCATCTTCGTACAATATATGTTTTGTATATATCGAAGTGAATGGATATGATTGGACTTTTATTATAAGTTGTATTCATTCAAATAAAATTGTTGTGCATGTAAATATGTGTTTACATAATAAAATGATGAAAATGTGCATATTTAATAAATAAATTTGTTGTGAACAATTGATTAGTGGAAAAGCGTTTCCTTTGAAATTTAATAGTTTAAAGATTAATGACTTTAAATATGTGTATTTGTTTATTTTCAACTTCGAATTATGCATGTTGTAATATAATGAGGTATATCTAATAATGCATGCATATGCTTCCGTTTATTTAATGAACAATGATTTGGTTGGATATATCATTCATTATGATTAAACCATTTATATAAGTTGTGGAATTGAAAGTACATGTGTGAATTTAAGGCAATTATAAATTGGAGTCTTTTATTATCTAAATATATTTCAAAATTGATTTTGGCAACAAGAGGTCTACCGAATGTTTATAAAGAATTGATTATTTCTTTATGAAGTGCATGACGCATGTTTTGACCTTTGTTTAATTTAATTGAAATAATGTTATTTTTAAGATATAAAGGATTGCATCATTCATAAAGATGAAAGTGCATAAACTTCATGAGACATTGACATTCTTAGTCATAATATATATTGATTGAGATGGAATAAATTTATACAATGTATGTATAATATTTTAAAATATATGTTGATATTCATTGTGATGATTTGGATATTGTCAAGATTAATATAATTCACATAATGAATTGATTAGATATTCACTTCTATCTATTGGACTTGTATATATGTTGGAAGAATGTTAACCATTTATTTGAATGTATATGAACCTCCATGGTTGTTTCTTATATTGAAATATGAATTGATAGGATGAATTATTTGGTTGATTTCATGTCCTTTTGATGATATTAACATTAGTTAATAATGATAACCTCGATAAAATGAGATGATTAAATTTGTATAAAGAGTATGATAAATAGGGTTAAAAGGTTCCTATGATTTGACATGAAATAAAACTATCTTGTGAAATATCACAAGATAGATAAATTGCATATATTTAGAGAAATTGCAATTTTTTTTTTGTGAATCGAGATGCTTAGTACTCTACATTGTACTATACTACATTAAAATGTGAGATACTAATTAAGTTGGTTTCTACTTGAAAAAATATTGCTGGTCTATGTAATAACCTTGATCAAATTGTGTGTTATCAAGATTAAATGTGGTTGAATTGAAGTACATTGTATGTAACTTCATAAAATTGTGGATTGATGACCACTATTTTGAAAGTACTCAAACTTTCACGAAATGTTCAATAAGGACATTATCTATTTGATAATACATTGAACTATGAGAGAGTGTGGGGGTTAACAATAATGTTTGTGAACTTATATGAGAAAGTTCAAAACTTATGGATGTAACTTTACTAGACTGCATATGTATTCCTAATAAAGGAATTGTGGGGGTAATTTAGTTTGAAAGTTATATTTTCTCATACTTTATAGTCATAGAAGAATGTATGTGAAGTGGAAATGTAGAGAGCCCTTGTATAATTATAAGGATGATATATACTAAGTCTAAAGTAGATGTGATGGGTTGAAAGCCATTTATGGCGTTTGTTTGGATATGCAATAACAAATATAATATTTGAAGAATATTCATAAAGTTAAATTGCATAGTGATGTTTCAATAATAATATTGAATACCCATGATTCTAAGTTCCACTAAATTTGATTGACTAGTGTAGTGTTTAATAGAAATCTTCCAACCGTAATTGGAAATTGATAAAGTTTTAGATAGTTAGTAAGAAGCATACGGTTTCATAAAAAGATTTCTTAGTGTGTGACATTTGTATCTATCAAATGAATCAATCGTTGGCTAGCTATATTTGATAAGATACTAAGTCATTAATAATTAAATCTAGACATTTGAGTCTAAGATGTGACTACATAAGAAAATTAATCAAGAGTGAAATAATTTCCTAAGAGTGAAATAATTTCCTAAGTTATATTAAGTCAATAGAGAATATAGCGGATGTTTTAACTAAACCTCTAAAATAGAGATTTAGTAATATCTATTTCGAGTAGGATGATGTTGAAACTCTTGAACTAAAAAGGTCCACCAATGATGACAACCCTACCTGTTATTACTCAAAAGGTAATTCACGGGTTCAAAGGGTAACAACAAATCATTCGATATGTGGATAGTTTCAGTATTATAAAATCCGCAATAGTCATATCCTAAGTATATGATGCTGGTTGTTACTGAAGTGAGGGTTGAGTTTTAAATTCTTAATAAAGTTCAATATCAAGTACATTATCTCTAAAAGTAACAAAGATACTGAAAGAATTTCACATAAACAAACTTCGTGGTGGTGCCGCCTCAATAGAGGGTAAGAGTTTCTCTCTTAAAAGTTTGTTGAAAAGGGTGAGCGCAAAGCCATATTAACGCTAAGCGAGTTGAGGAACTTGAGAACACGTAAATCTTTCTCAGGAATGAAATAATTTTTCCAACAATTGCTACATAGATCAGTGATCATCTCCATTAAAAATGAACAGTGTTACTCAAATGAATTTTGTAATTCAGTAATTACCTTTGGAATTAATGTTTACATTTATAAGATTTTCATTAGTCCTCAATTTGGTTTGATTTCAGAACCGGACTGTAACAAGCATGATCATCCCAAAGAATTAAGCTCTTGCCACAATAATTAGCTATCATGTTTGGTTCTATGAACTAGAAGATAATTATTAACTCCATAACAAAGATCTGTAACACAATTTTGTCAATTAAACTATTCTTGTCCAACGTTCTACATTTTCTTTTGGTATAAACATTTTAAATATGTCTCACCTCCAAAAGAGAGAATTCATGAAGCTGAGTGACGTCGGATAGAATAATGATTATTTTGTAGGCTAGTTTTATCAAGAGATTTACAGGGAAGACTACAAGATTAATGCTGAAAACACAGAGAAAACGTCTCTGAAGTTTAAAGAACCTTATTATATTCAGCATTAATGAAAATAAGTCCACAAACCGGATTTTATAACAAAAATTCGAATTTTACCAAAAAATGGCAAAATTTCGAAATAAAGAATAAAATAAGTAGTCTGTAAAAAAAATCTAGCCCAAATCGGATTAGAAATCATCTCCAAACATGCAATCAAAATATTATCAAAAATAACAAAATTTAACTAAAAATAACAATTCGAAAGAGAAAACAGCGAAATTTAAGGTCGAAAACTGCACACACCGAGCTTTGCTCGGTGCCCATGACGTTCGCTCCGAAACAAGATTTTCGGATTGTGGTCATAATCGTAATTCTGATAACCGTAGTCAAAGTTATGACCAAATTATCGAAACACGTCACAATCACCAAAATTACTCAAGCACTTACCATCCTTGCACCAATCTGTCAACTCGTGATACTTTAGAGCCATTAACATGTTATCTAACAACTTAGCATCTAACTCGGAGCCTCCTGCATCACTGAGTTAGACACTTAGTCCCTGTTTGACCCCATTTTAAAAATTCATTTGTCACAAAACTCACTTTCAATCATATATTTATGGAATCTGCAACTTTTCAATTATATATTTAATCAATTTTCAACATATATTTCATCAATTTTTATAATATTCTAGTAAATTTTTATTTTTTAAAGAAACCAAATATGGGCTTAGTTCTCGTCTAGGAAAGCTTAAAAATTGCTAAACATTTGAAGTTGAAATCAACAATCAGTTTTAATCACAAATTTTATAAAATCTATAATATTTATTAACTTTTCAACCATCTTTTATGAAAATTTACAAAGCTCTATGACTTAAAATACTTTCGTAGTTTACTAAAACGAATAACGAACAAATGTTTAACGTCCTCGAATCCGATTACAAGAACTTGAGGCTAAAGGTAAATACATGAAGTGATAAATGCATGAAGTTTTTCGTTTCTTGGCTGGAAGCATTAGAAAGTATTAGATATTCCTTTGGTAAAATATACCTCACATGTAAAGACCACTTAAAAAGACCATATTTATGTAGAAGTAATAATTATGTAGGTTCATGTTCTTTCACGTGGGAAAAAAATCTTCTTCGGATCTTTGTACTGTTCTAAACAAGGACAATCATATAATGGACATTCACAAGTAA
>CAIGRB010110588.1:23184-49085 GCA_903798255.1 Fraxinus quadrangulata
TATAATTTTTTTTTTTTTTTTTCCATTTTCGACTTGAGATCTAACTATCACTCAATAAAATATGCATATTGTATACTTATTGAGGTAGAAAATTATTTGAACCTCTAAGTCAAGATTCGAGTTAGAATTAATTGAACCTCTAGGTCAAGATTCAAATTAAGTTAAAATTGATTGAACTTCTAAGTCAATATTCGAGTTAAGTTAAAATTAATTGAACTTCTAGGTTAAGTTCGAGTTAAATTTCTGCAAGAAAGAAAATTGGTGATAAGCCGGTTCAAACTTTACATATTTGAGAATTAAGTTGTGGACTATCATCCTAAATTTGAACTTAGAATGAAAAACAACGTATAATACAGTTTCAAGTTTGACGGGCACTTATTTATGAAAATTTCACATGAGTATATTAGGCTTGGATAAAAAATAATTTGACTTGCAAGTGAGCGATTTCTTTCTAAGATAATGTAGTTCAAAGACCGTTATTTTTTCAATTTTATTTTTAATTTTTTTGAGGATAGCAGTTCAAAGATTTTAATTGCTAGTTGATATAAATAAAACTATATCAACAAACAACACTTATTTTCAATCAATTGATATTGTCGATAGACCATCTATGTATTTATATACTTATTTTCTAAATAAACATTTGAAGATTTTCATGAAGGACTCCAAAGGGTAAAAAAAAAAAAAAAATAGTACTCTTTTCCGGCCCTTTAGGTCACAAAAACTGCTTGTACCATGTTTCGCTTCACGTTTGGCTAAGCTTTAAAAAAGAACTTATAATTACATAATTCTTAAATTTAAATAAATAATTTTAATTATAAGCCAAACACGATCTAGGGGAAACAAGATTTTATATAATAAAAGAGAGCATCTTAACTTGCTTAAAGATTTATTGAATACCCAAAATCATTTTGGACTGATTGCAAGAACTACAGGATAAAATTAACAGGAATGTACTTTCTATATCTCTTATCAAGGACGAAATAATCTCATTTAATGTAAACCAACCATACATAGAGACTAGAGTGACCATATATCACCATAGTATATGTTTCAACAGACGAACACTCATTCTATCCCAAATAATTTCACTTCTCGAAATACATATTTTTCGTAATATATACTCACAGAGTAATGGCTCGTCTTTAGAAATGAAACGAGCATTGGAAGATGCACAAGCATCATAACGATGCTTCATATGATATGTAATGTCATAATATGTAGGAATGATAGGCGATAAACCCTAACATAAACATATTACATACTACCATTTCCACCATTTTCAGGGCTGTTAGAATCATTATTCCATTGAGAAGGATATGTAATGGGGTAACCAGAATTCGGATTAAAAGAACCTCCTCCTCGACCCATTCTCCCAAACTGTGCACTCATCTGATTCAGAAAGCCTGCTCCCGGATACGAGGTATCACTACCCGTATATCGCATTAGATCAGCATTTGTAGCATCCAATTCCTTTTGAAGATGAAGAACTTGCCTTTGAAGAACAGATATTGCTCCAACACAGCCGTATACAGGATCTTTTAACCGGGCCTCGGCTTCATAAGCAAGAGAATTCACTGCATCTTCTCTTTGATGAGGAAGGATTTCATTGAGCAGTTTACTTACATTGCTTGCACCAAATATTTTGTGTACATTGGCAAATTTTTGGGGTTCCTCAGGAGGAAAATATGGAGCAAATATGCAACCTGGCAGGCATTTTCTTCTCAAGAATTTGCAGGCTGCACATGGGGGGTTGGAATAGCTAGAAGAAGAAGCCATTTTTCCTGCAATTTAATTTATATTTCCCTAAGATAAATTCAATCAGAAAAATTGTGTATTATTGTAAGAATTGAGATTAGATCAATTTAAATGGTGAAATAGTTAACTCATATGTACATATTTTGAAGTTAAATACAAAATAGGTAGTGATTATGAATGATTAATTAGGGAAGCAATATTAATCCTCCAATCAAAGACTAAGTTTAAACAAATAATTATTTAGGGTGTTCAAGTTGATAGAATAGCAAATAAAGTTACTAAATATAGCCTTACAACCCATTTTATGACTTTTTATGAACATATAGGATGTTTGATCAAAAATGAATTTGGTCGGTACTTTTTCGAATAAACCAATTCAATTGGGACCCTACAGATCTGTTCTTTACTTTTCCTATTCAAGGATTAGCCTCTGGCACGGTTTTCACATAGATGAAGAGATGCATTGAAAATTTCGAAATAAATAAATATGTCCCTCGGTAATACAAATAACTACAGAATTTTCATAATTAATCTTGGTTGAGCAAGAAAATTTCTAAAATAATGTTTTCTTCTTTTACTGTTTCCTTCATTTAAATTAGTTACAAAATTATTTAGACCTGCATGAGCTAATAGGAATTATTTTCAATACTCATAAACATGAAAATTTGAGGAAGGAAAACAGTAAGGGAATACATTTACATAAATTACTTCATCATAATATTCTTGGAAGGCCTTCCTGAACAAGAATAGAAGTTTGAAATTGAGCAAGATTTTTTCGTACCGCCTAATTTTCTCAAAAGCCATGAACCGTGCACAATAATTTTGTAAATGGATAGCAGTGATCAAGACTTGTTTTACAGTATTCTAAATATGGTGCGATAACCACCTAATTTAAAAACTTAAACCATTAGAGAGGGAGAACAAATTTCTTTATTTGAATTTTGTTTTCAATGGTTCAAATCTAGAAGGATTTTTTCACACTTGAAAGTTCAACTCATGACCACGATCTACCTTGATACAACGTTAAATTACCTCATCATATAAATTGTCCAGCAAAACAGAAGCAAATGAAATCCTTTTCTTTAGGGGTGGGAAGATGGATCTTAAGGAAAAGTTCTGAATAATCAACATACCTCTTTGATCGATCTTCAAGCAAAACCAAACAGCTAAAAATCTCTCTTTTTTCCAGGGGGTGGGGTGGGTGTGAGATACAAAGAAGGGTTTCTTTACTCAAAAGAAAAGATACTGGTAATAATCAAGAACTTTTCCTACTGAACTCTGTTACTGGTTTTTTCCCCTGATCATTTTAAGGATCCTTCAGCCATTGGTATACAAAAGTTTCTTGAATTTATACTGTCAAAAAAGAAAACCCTAGAAGCTATAGAGAGACATGAACCTGAAATATACAGTTTAAGGGAATGTGATGAGAGAGAAGGGTGAAGAAATGTAAAGCCAAAGTATCAGGCATATTCAATGGTGCTACAATTATTAAACAATGTTGACCAAAATCATGTCTTATATTAATATAAAATAATAAATAATACCACTAGTAGACATGAAAATTTACGTGTATTCGGTTTATAATACAAGATATTATATTATAGAAAAGAAGAAACAATAATATCATATTCGGACAGAATTGACTGACTCAGCCGATAAATTGAGAATCTGTATGAAACCCAGTTCAGTAAAATTGAAGAATTATACCTTGGTTGATAGATGAAGTTGTGGCAAAAAATGATTGGATGATAGTGTTGACTGTTTTTAAAACAGTCTAATGATGTAACGTCATGTGACATTCTGTTATCCAAAGTGTTAAAATCCTCGGACATTTTAGCAAAATTAAAAATTGAAAAATCAGACCCCATCGAAACAACAAAATTGAATTGACCACTTCAACTTCAAAATCGATCAGTTCGAAACTTAAAAAAAAAAAAAAAAAAAGCTATCGTTGAAGTTATCTTGTTCGCAATAAAAACTTGAGTTCAACAGTTACACCAATAGTATCCTTCATATAATTACTAGGTTCAACAGTCTTCCACATTTTTATTATCTTCTCAGTGAAAAGGGGCGGGTAAATGTATCCAAATGCTTCAGTTAAAAGGGAAATTAAAGTTAATTAATGAAATTCAATTAGATTAATTAGGATATAAAAGATGATAAAGAAACAATTTCATCATTATTTTTCATAGCATTTAATTGTCAGCGTTAAAGATAAATTTAAGTAAATAAATATCTTTTTTTATATAAATCAGCCCTTAATAGTTTAATTTTTAAACGAGATAGGTCAAGATAAATATCATGAATTCATCGGCACCCGCACTTTTCATGAAAATGATTCACTCCTTCCTTTGATGAAAAACGAAAAAAATAATAATTTCAAAGGCGATGCCTAGGCTCAAGACTCGAGCGAAACACCACGCTTTTTTTTTTTTTTCTTTTTAAGTCTTTTATTTGATTTTAGTTTCAAGTTTTTAAATGATTTTATTTATATAAGTAAAAAATGAAAACACGTTAGAAATTTACAAGTAGGAGTTGCCTAGTTGAAAGTTGAAACTATGAAAAATAGTCTAATTTTTGCATTTCGAAAACTTGAAAATTATATAATTGACTAAGCCCCTGTTTGGTCCACATTAAAATCTTCTACTCATTTTCAACCACACATTTTTCAATAAAATAATATTTTCCATCACATCAATAACTTTTCCTTCTTTTTTAACCACAAATTCTCTATCAATCTACTATTCCAAAATACATTTTTTCAAAATAATGTAGATCAAACACACCATAATTGTAGAAATCATTAAATAAATATAGTATTTTATAATTTTAGATATTTGGTATGTATTATTTTAATTATTAAATAAATTTTAGCATAATTAAAAATTAAAAATAATTTTAAAAATAAGGAAATGTTTTTTTACGCCTAGGCTTGTAAAGTTTGAAATTTAGCTTCCACGTCTAGCCACGTTTTACGCTTTGTAGATCACTGCATAAAGTAATGATTATCAAATAAGCTAAAACAATGCTTAAAATGAAACTTCCTAAACGTAAATGTCATAATGTTAGTTTCGAAATTCTATGAGCCTTGCGATCCATTGAGTAATGCATGAGTTGCAACCTTAATTTCTGGCCCAAATTGAGCAAGGTTTACTATTAATAGAAGTTTAAAGTTAACAAATAACACAAAGTTTAACTAACAAAGTTCGCTTAAAAAATAATTAACAAAATTTAACTATATTAATATAACTCAAGTCTCATTTTTCTCACTAGTAGTCCAAACGGTTTGGATCATATAGTGAATAATGAATTTTGATGGAGCCAATAAATTGGATTTCTTTATGCTGAAGTGGATTTTTTACAATATTTGGTTCAATTTCACTGATTTTTTAAATATCGAAATCTAAAACCAAGTTTCTAAGTGTTTTGGTTCGATTTAAAATTGAACATTGACCGAATACATGTGGATTTCAATCAACGACTTCAAACCAATAATTTGCTTCGAGTTTGAGGTTCTTTTCAGCCTAACTAGAAATATCTTTTTTCTTCGAACATGAAAAAGACAGCCCAACAAAACAAATTAATTAAGTCTAACAAATTGGCCACCAACCAATTTTGCTTATTGCATTCGAAGTTGACTACATGAATCTTTTTATTATTGTAATTAAAGTCGATTTTTGTTTTCAGAAAAATACCCTAAACAGCCATTGTCTCTCACTGTACATTTTGTCGACATAATATATACACATATGTTCACACTGCTGTAATAAACAATGCGTGTGTGTATAAATACATATTTCTTTCAACCTTAAATCTGCCAGTGTTCATAATAGAATTGAACATCCAAATGAAAGCCCAGAAATGAATTATCCTTTTACTGTTTGTTCCATTATTGTTTCCAGACATGAACAGTTAAATATACAGTATACACATAAGATCAGAATACAGAAAGGATGAATAATAAATGTATACAGTTAAATGTATCTATCGTTTTCACTTTACTGCTTTCTCTTGTTTCTTGCCGACATGTCGACAACTTGCATGTAATGAGTATCTGTCAGAAACATGATATTTTGAGAAGTAATACTGTACATTGTTGAAAATAATTTTACTAAGGTTGTTTGAAAATTAATTGGAGGCTATCATGGTATATGAGACAGGGTTTAAATGCCCGGCACGACCCCATTTTGGAGTGAACCTATACGCGGATTTGAATTTGGTTTGTCTGGTTGAGATTTTACCCGACACGACAAAAAGTCTTGAGGCTAGACATGACCTATCATATTTAAATTTTTCAAAAAATAAAGAAAATAATAATTATTGTTTATTCAAATCAAAATCTTTGTGCTTGGGACAATGATGCAGCTAGTGAGGTTCTACAGAAGATGACACTTCTATTGCTAGTTGAAAACTATTTTCAAACCCCATTTCGGCTTAGGTTCACCCTTGGCCTTTGAGAATTTCTAAAAGGGTTATGGTCAAAGTTGGAGTACACCAGAAGAGGAAGATGATGATGATTATTATTATTATCATCATCATCATCATCATCATCATTATTTGCAATATTGTTCGACACATATGTAGAGCACGCTTGGATCAAAAAGCTAAGAGCAAATTATTCTTGTGAGTTGGGTTGCTGACATTTTGTGGAAGCCCAAGCAGTTGATCCAGTAAGCTGTATATATTAAACCCAGATTCGGCCCACTGTTGATCCATTTTGTGTAAAGGTTCCAGAATTATTAAAATCGTGTTTTTGATGAAACACAACTTTGATTTAAGATGCAACTCCTTTGGATGATTGACACGTGGAATTGTTTGCACCGTTGGATCAGGCAATGTCTTATTTCATATAAATTGGCACGGGGTGCCTTTAGGGTTTCATATATTACTTCAGTCTCTTCCTCTTCATCGTGTATTGTGCTCTCGGTGTAATTTTAGTCATCCTCTAGATGATACATTGTGATTTTTTAGTGAAGTATTGTACGGTGAGTGAGAGGGCGAAAGTTTTACTATTCTTTGTAAGTAATTGTTGGGTTGAAGGAGAGATTGAAAGAAAAGGGTTTGAGAACCCTTGTATTCGTACTGTTATCGAACATTGGCCTATTTTTGGGGCTTTATAGTGGATTCGAGCTTAATTGTAAGGAATGCTCAACGGGGAATTAGGTGTTAGAAGTGGTCGCTGAACTTTTGTAGCCTTTGATCGAAAAATCCTTGTGTCCTTTGTTGTTATTGACATTTTTCTTAGTTTATTTACTTTGGTTTGTTGAGTTACAAACGGTTGAGGTACAAATAGTTGGTCTGTGTGATATATTTGTGCTCCCTATTTGTGATTTTTTGAACATTATCACTACACTACTGCACACCATGACCACTAGGATAGATGTTCGGATCTGGAATGGCAAATGAGACTTTAGTCTCTGACACCAAAAGATGAAGGTCCTCATGTTGTAATTAAAGTGTGCTAAGGCCATTGAAGAATCTTGACCAAAAAACCTTGTTGCTGAAGGAAAACTAAACAAGATGAGTTGGCATGGAGAACTATATTTCTCCACTTATCTGATTCTATAATCCGAAAGGTAGGAAAAATTAAGACTGCTATTGAATTATGGACTGCCTTATAGAAACTCTATCTTACCATAGCCCTACCAAATAAGAGCTTTCGTATGGAGACAATTATTTAGTCACAAATTTGATCCTAGTGCAAACTTAGAAAAAAAAAAAAAACAAGGATAAATTGAATAAGATCGTGCAAGATCTTATTAACTATGATAAAAAGATCTCTAATGATCAAAAGGTAGTTGGCCTGCTTAATTCACTTGCTGACATATATAAAGACATAAGGAATGCAATAGAATATGGTAGGGATGTCTTGTATGTTGATATTATTCATACTTCATTAAAGAACAGAGAATTGGAGTTAAAATCAGAACATAGAAAAACCCTTCATGTTGAGAATTCCTCATCTAATTCAAAACTTCAAACTAAGGGGTTAAGTAATTTTAGTCAAGCCAATTATATAAAAAAATGAGAGTTTCATTAAGACAGAAATTGGGGAATAGCAAAGGAAAAGATAAGAAAGTCTATAAGGGAAATGCAAAGAATAAAAAGTGCTATTATTTTAGAAAAATGTGTCATTTTAGAAAGGACTATTTTAAAAAGACAAATGATCAAAGAAATTAGTCCAATCATGAGACTTAGTTCTTTTGCCATTGCTACTGCTTATAAAGAAGTAGAAGCTAATATTGGGGTGGATTATGTGTCTTCTATGGAAAAGGCAGAACAAAATTGAGTTCTTGATTCAGACTGTTATTTTCATATGAGTCCCAATATTGATTGGTTTTCTGATTTCTCTAGACTTGATGGAGGTCTTGTAAAAGTGGGAAACAATGAATCATGTCAAGTAAAAGGTATTGGCAATGGTTAGTTTATGCTGCTGAAACACACTAAATATGTTCCAGCAATTAGAAGAAATCTCGTTTCCTTAGACATCTTAGATGATGAAAACTACCAAATTGAAATTAAAAATGGTTTTACAAATATATCTAGAAACCAAAAAGTCATTGTCAGCAACCAAGTCCATTAGAATCTATATAATGATTTTTAAGTATGTTTTGCCCAACAATGATGTAAACTTAGTGGTGCATTTTGATAAGTCTGATTTATGGCATAAAAGATTTGGTCATCTTGGTGAAAAATGACTAAATTTTCTTTCTAAAGATGGAGTCTTTCGAAAAGACAATGTTCAAAAACTAATCTTTTGTGAACATTGAAATTTATGGAAACAGAATAGGTTGTCATTTAAGGCAGGCATCCATAAGTCACTAAATATACTTGAGTATAGACATAATGACCTTTAGAGGCCTGCTCATATATCTACAAATTCTAGCTATAGATGTTGCCTTCTTATCATAGATGATTTCTCTAGGAATGTGTGGATCTTTCTATTAAAATCTATGTTTGACACTTTTTTGACTTTTAAGGAATGGAAAAAATTAGTGGAAAATCAAACTGATAAGAAGATAAAAGTCTTAAAGACTAACAATGGACTTGAATTCTGCAATACTGACTTTGATTAGTATTGTAGTGGGCATAGGATATTGAGGCACATAACTATGACCATACTCCTCAGCAAAATTGAATTGCTAAAAGAATATATAGAACCATTCTTGAAAGAACTAGATGCGTGCTGATTAGTTCAGGTTGACCAAGATTATTTTGTAGAGAAGCAATAAAAATTGCTTGCTATCTAATAAACAGGTGCCCTACCAGTTTTATTAGCAACAAGATACCTGAACATGTTTTATCATGATTAATGTCTGACTACTCCTATCTTAGAACCTTTAGTTGTACAGCTTATGCATACCATACTGACTCTAAATTGGGTCTCATGTCTCAAAAATGTGTTTTTCTTGGTTATGGAAAAGGACTTAAAGGTTATAGACTATGATTAAAAGAACTACGGGGATTTAAAGTGATAATAAGCAGATTTGTTATTTTTTATGGGACTAATTTCCATTGTCTTTGTGACAAAGACTGAGAAGAATTAGCTGATAAGGATTTTGTCATCACTAAGGTTGAATTTAATGAACATAAATATAATGAGCAGACTCAAATTGAGGTAGAGCAACCTCAGATAATTATTGATGATGAAAATATGATTGATGATCAAAATTTGAATCTTGCACATGATTTGTAGGATTATTAACTTGCCAGGGATAAAGAAAGAAGGTAGATAAGACTACCCCCAGTTATGTACAACTTGAATTTGACCCTCTTGATTCAGAACCTTCTTCTTATGAATAAGCTATAACTTGTAAAGAGTTTACTAAGTAGGTTGCAACAATGCAAGAATAAATGAGCTCCTTATATAAAAGTCGAACCCGTGACTTAGTGGAAAAAGCCTAAATACAGTAAACTTGTTGATTGTAAATGGATTTATAAGATAAAAGAGGGAGACTTAAAATCAAATGACAGGAGATATTAGGCAAGACTTGTAGCTAAAGGATTCACACAAAGAAAAAGAATAGATTACATAGAAATCTTCTCACCTGTTGTGAAGTATACTTCTATTAGAATCTTACTTGCTCTTGTGACACAATTTAATATAGAATTGGAATAGCTTGATGTGAAAACTGCTTTCCTATATAGTTCTTTAGATAAAACCATAACATGATTTAGTCAAAGGATTTTGAAAGGAAAGAGAACTTAGTGTGCTTTTTAAAGAAATCTCTATATTGACTAAAATAGGCTCCTGGGAAATGGTATAAAGGATTTGACTCTTTTATACAAGGTTTGACATTTAATAAATTTGAATATGATCCCTGCTTTTATTTTAAAAGAGATAGTAAATGTGAGCCTTACTACTTGATGTTATATGTGGATGATATGTTGCTAGCTGGTCAAAATTCTACTACCCTTAATTCTATAAAAGAAAAGATGAAATCTAAATTTGAGATGAAGAATTTAAGACCTGCTAGGAAGATTTTAGGAATGGAATAAAAAAAAGGACATGATTAATGGTAAATGTTTTTAGCACAAAGATCTTATGTTGAAAAGGTGGTTAAATTTTTTTTCCTTAATGATGCTAAGTCCGTTGATGTGAAATTATCTATTGATCACCTAAAATTGAAGATGAACTTACAAAAATGATGAATGTGTCATATGCTTAATGTTGTTGGATATATGACGTATGTTATGGTATGTTCAATACGTGATATTACTTATGCTGTAAGTATGTTAAGCAAATTCATAAGTAATCCAGGTGAGCTTCATTGGGAAGCTACAAAATTTTGATTAAGTACTTGAAAGGTACACAACACTTAGGACTCATGTTTAAAATTGGAAAAAATTGCAGCAGCGGTCTCTAATCTTTTCAAATTTTACAAACTTTATCATAACTTTCAATTTGTGCCACATACAATCTCAAACCTTTCAAAAATATGCAGCTAGGTAAACCATCCATTTGACCGTTAGTTGATCAAAAAATTTGATTTTGACCAAATTTGTTAAAGCTCAAAATGGTACTTTGTATTTTTCTTACATTAAATAATTTAAAGAATTAAAAAATTAAAAAAATAATTCTATCTAATGAACTTGGCATGATAGCTTCGTAACTTTGACAGAAGAGGGGCTTGACACGAAATTGTTTACCAAAAATACAGGCCTCCCTCCACAATGTCATAAGATTGTACGAGGTTGATGCCTCCCCAAATATGTTTGTTATGAAATAGTAGAGGATTCGTTGGTATAGTAAATAAGATTTTAATTTTTTTTCTTCTTTAATATTGTACAATATAATTTGCTTTATTAAAAGGAAAAATTGCAGCAACGATTCTTAACCTTTTTAATTTTTACAGATTTTACTCTGACCTTTAATTTGTGCTATCACAATCCCAAACATTTCAAAAATATGCAGTTGAGGTCCAAAATGGAACCATCCATTTGACTTAGTTGACCAAAAAAGTCAAAATTTAATCAATTTTAACAAAATTAAAAAGGATAAAATGGTACTTTATATTTTCCTTACATTAAATAAGTTAAATAATTAAAAAAAATAAAAAAAACCAAACAATAAACCAATCCCCACCACACCACCCAACCCCCACCTCAACCCAACCTAAACTTCATCTTCTTCTTATAGCCACAGACAACCACCGCCCTCACCCTACGTCGAAACCTAATTCGTCATTGCCCAAAACCATCACCATTCCAATGCCTTCAGCAATCGCCCAAATTGACGACCATTGGGATTCTCAACTATTGCTGAATCTCAAGCCTCCTTTAGGTTACTCTCCACCACTATTCCACGCCTGGGAAATTGCCTGGTTTGGAGCTTAATTTTTACTGTAATGACCACTGATTTGGGATTTGTCAATTTTGAAATTGGCAATAAAACGGTAGGTTTTTGCTAGGTTTTGAGAGGTTTCAAAATTGCAGTGGTTGTTGGCTATGGTGGTATCAATTTAGGTGCAGCATCATGTGGGTGGCGGCAGTGGTTGTCGTTTGACGACGGAAGAGTTTTCTTGGGTTGATTTTCGAGTATAGGTTGAGTTTTCTTGGTTTATTCTTAAATGTACAATGGATAGTTGTGATGGCGGTGGATGGTGCTGGCACTGGTAGTAGATGGTGGTGAAAGAAGTTGTGGTGACGGTGGTGGGAGTGTGGGTCGAAGGTAGCGGTGGTGGCTGTTTCTGGTAGAGCTTGTCTATGAAGAAGAATAGAGGCGGTTTTGATTGGGGGATGGGATGGGATGGGAAGTGGAATGAGGTGTTTTTGGTTTTCTTTTCTAATTTTTTATAATTTGAGTTACCATCCATAAACAAATTTGGTCAAAATCAAATTTTTTTATCAACTAACAGTCAAATGGATATTTTCCATTCATTTGGACCCAACTGCATATTTTTGAAATGTTTGTGATTGTGGATGGTACTAATTGAAGATTAGGGTAAAGCTTGTAAAAAATTGAAAATGTTAGGGACTGTTGTTGCAATTTTTCCTTGAAAATGATAAAAATGGTTTTAAATTGAAATGATACGTAGATTCTGATTTAGCTGAAAATTTAGATAATAGGAAGTCTACAACTACATACTTTTATGTGATAAATAATAGATGCATTAGTTGGAAATCACAACTTTAAAAATTAGTTACTTTGTCTTTAATTGAAGCTGAATGCATAGGTGCAACTGGGGCAGTGAAAGAAGGTATGTGGTTGAAAGGGTTATTAAATGAGTTAGAGCTTATAGAAAATGAGGTGAAGTTGTGTTCTGATAACCGAAGTGTTATTTTCTTAAGTAAAAACCCAATTTTTCGTTATAGAACTAAGCATATACATGTTAAGTTTCATTTCATTAGAGATATAACTAAAAAAGAGATATAAAACTTGTTAAAATTCCTACCAAAGTAAATCCAGCTGATGCAGGCACAACCCTAATACCATTGAATAATTCCAAGATTCTTTAAAATTGTTGAATCTTGAATCTAACTAAATTTCTATTTTGTAACAGGTTAAAAAGGAGCAAATGAACTTAGCGATCGAGTAAGAATCCACATTTAGTAAAATCTTAAAATGCAGCAATGGTGAAGATTATAGAGTTTGGTTGCTGAGACTTTGTGCAGGCCCAAGCAGTTGATCCAGTAAGCTGTATATATTGAACCTAAACCCGCCCACTATTGATCCATTTTGTGTGAAGGTTCCAGAATTATTAAAATCGTGTTTTTGATGAAACACTACTTTGATTCAATATGTAACTCTTTCGGATGATCGGCACGTTGAATTTTTTGCATTGTTGCATTAGCACCGTTGCCTTATTTCATATAAATAGGCCCGGGGTTCCTTTAGGGTTTCATATATTACTTCAATCTCTTCCTTTTCTTCGTATTCTGCTCTCCGCTATAATTTTGCTCATCCTTTGGATGATATTTTGTGATTTCTGAGTGAAATATTGTACGATAAAAGAAATGGCGAATGCTATACTGTTCTTTGTGAGTAGTTATTGTGGTTAAAGGAGAGATTGAAAGAAAAGGGTTTGAAAACCCATGTGTTTGTACTATAATCGAACATTAGCCTATTTTTGGGACTTTATAGTGGATTTGAGGTTAATCCCAAGAGACGCTGAATGGAGGATGAGACGTTAGAAACGGTCGCTGAATCTCCTGGGCTTTGGCCAAAAAATCCTTTTGTTCTTGTTGTTTTTGACATTTTTTTTTGGTTTATTTTACTTTGGTTTCTTGAGTTACAAACGGTTGAGTCACAAATTGGGACCAATTCGAGTAATACATTACTACAATAAAGTTTGTAACTCAAATAGAGAGTTCACTTCATGAGTCAAATATAAGATAAACCTTAAAAACAAGTTTCCAAGGTGTGTATGTATTTATGGACCAATTTATTTAGTTAATATAAGCTTCAACCAAACTTGATAAATTAGCAAATTTTTAATTGTATATTAATTTGGAAAATCCGTATATACTTTATTTAAAAAATATTAATTCATGTGTTTACTACATAATGTTTAAATAACTAAAAATACTTTTTTATATATGAAATATAATGAAAAATACTAACTTCTAATACTAGAACCCAAATTACTTGCAACTAAATTTTTTTGAATAATGCAACACTTCACACGTCTCTTCCAAAAAGAAAAGAAATTTAAAAAAATTAAGGATAGGTAAAGAATATCAATGGTGTCGATGGCTTAAATACACTGCAGCTTCTTCGCTCAACCAGAAGTGAGAACTCGAGAAATCTAGATAAAATATCCACAAATTTGAAGTCGAAATCTCGCAGTAATATCACATAACTAAATATGTTTTTCAATAAGTTGCATTTCATTCACAAATTTGTCAAAATTTCGCATTTGGTTATGTATATAAATTGTCATTGAATCAATATAAAATCTTTAAATCAATATGTGTTATTTGAATATTTGCAATTTTGGTGATCAATTTCAGAAATTGAAGGTCAGAATTTGGTCATGTAATACGTCTCCATGTTTGGGCATTATACAATTCGTGAAAATTAGGGGTTGTTTACATGGTTTGTAATCCTTGTGCGATAATACTAATGGTTACAACTTGCAGGGGATATGTATGACGATTAATTCGTGAACGATGTCTAGTGGAAGGGGGGGGGGTTGGGAGGAAGGTCAATTCACAAAATTTTAGGTATTTCTAGATTAATCAATAGATAGGGCATATTTGTTGGAGTAAATTAAGTTACCTACATTATTATCGTTTTTTATTTAGTTATCATGTTTTATTTTTACTATGATTTTACAGTATTTATTGAAAAAAAATGTTACAAAGTATTGTTTAAATATTTATCGAAAATAAGGTAGGTGGCGTAATTTCCACGTATTAATTTAACACATTAACATAGGACATATTTGTTTCTCTTTAATCAAATTGAACTATTTTTATTTTGAATTTATTTAAATAAAAATGAACGGTTATATATAAAAGATGTTCGAGAGCTACACTAGCCCAATCGAGTGAGTCGAGCAGGCACCTTTCCATGCGGATTAAACTTGACAACCCTTCACTTGGCGCAATATAATATTAGTGATCATCTATGGTGGTTGAAAATGAGTTTAAGAAATATGAACTTTTAAATAATGGGGTTATAAGGCTACATATCTTTGAGATCATATATCTACTTTTTTGATCATATATAATTAAAATCGTTGGAGGTGTGCTATAGAAAGTTATATAATTCAATCACGAGGCCATTTCTTTATTATCATTGAATCATCAAGTATTTAGTTTTCCATGGTAGATTTAGGTCATTAAAATAAAAAATATGGAGTTTTGCTATTTGTCCAGGGTAGGGTCACGTGGGCCCTGGACGAACAGGGGACGCATGTGGCGCCCCTTGGAGTGACAAGGCCAACTTCTCTCTAGCAAAACTAAAAAAAAAAATGTTCATATGTGCTTAGGCTAGATTCTTGATAGGTGCCATTGAAGGTAAACATGTTTACACTCTTATTATATATTGATGAAAGACCGTTTGGGATGATTTGCTTTTGCTTTTACTTTTACTTTCTGTACAAGAGTTTCATAGGAAAGTTACTTTATTTTTTATTTAAAAACTAATTTCTAAAAGAGTTTCCTGTTTTGAAATTGAGTTTATAGGAAACCATTATTGAACCAACTTTTTCTAAAAGCTATTCTAACTAGAAGAAATAATTTCATAAAATCTTAGGAGTCAAACCTATGTGTTGCGCCCAAATTGGCATAAGCCCAATAGCCCAAAAGTAAAGAAATGACGGTAGCCCAATTGCAGAGGTGCATCAACCGAAGCCTAGAAATTTCGAGGTACCATTTCCCGAAGGCCAATGCATCTCCAAGGCCCAACATTAACGAAGCGCATCACTCGGTATAAGAGAAAGCGGAAGCACTAAACAAATTGATAAAGTTCCGAAGTTGAAGTACTATTTGTTCAAACTGAAGCTTTGAAGCCTATACCTCAAACCGAGGCTCAATAAAGCAGAATATGAAGCTCAACTAGAACAAATGATGACCTATGACTGAAGATTTTAAAGTGCATAAGATCTTCTTCGAATGATTGATTGGACAACTGGAATAAGTAGAAATGGTTAATCATGTCAACACATGACATGGGTTGACCGCCTTCTTTAGAAGCATTTAAGGCGCCATAAGCTAAAACAGTCAAAAATGATTCCTATGAGGTGATGTTTCGATCGAGGAGATTATTCCATGTGTCCCCTTATCTAATGGTTATTATTGTACATGTAATACTATAAATAAAGCCTCTTAGTATCATAACGGGGGTTAAAAAAAATAGGAGATCAACACACAAACATACTCTCTCTCTCTCTCTCTCTCTCTTTGATGTTGAAATTTTGAAGAAAAACATTGTGCAATTTCGATGTTTATTTTGTTTCTTTGTTAATCGTTCATTATCGTATTTTGTTGTTCTTTTATTTACCGGATCCCGAACATTTTTGTCTCGTGTCAAAAGCTTTTCCCTTATTCATACTCAACTTTTTTTACTAGTAATCTGTCAACACGCGCCGGAATTAGCTTGCCAAGATGCAAGTGGCCCCGGTATCTGTTGGCGCATTTTTTATAGTCGTCTTATGTGGGAAACACTACTAAAAACTACGAACTTCCCCGTGGAAAAAACTTGCTGGGAAAGAGTTGGGTATTCCCCTTGAAAAATAATTTGTTCTTAAAAAAGAACAAAAGGAAGCCCCAAAAGTTTGAAGACAACGACATCTTTAAAAGGAAATGAGTTCCGACCTTGATGTTCCTCCTAGGAGGGTAAGGGAGAATCGTACTGAAGAGGTTCCGCTAGTGGTCACCCCAGAAGGTCAACGCCGACCTCACCACCATTATAGGTATGGTGGGATGAGGTTAGTTAACCAACTTACCCGAGAGGTGGCAACCATGGTTGCTAACATGAGGAACATCACCTACCGAAACATGGCCATGCAGGAACTTTTCACACAAATGTAAAGTCGGAGAGGTCCTCATATTCTCCCTTATGCACTATATTATCCTTACGAGGATGAGGTCCAAAATCAAAGGGTCCCATCTCCTAGGTGAATTACGCTCCTGGTCGACCCATCGGGGCCCAGGCGGACATAGAGGACATTTTTCTCCCTGAATATGAACCTGTCATATGCCACAAATGTCTGTAAGTATATTTTATAGGATCAGCCCTGCAGGACCTAGGCGTTGGCCATCCCACCACCACTTGAGCCTAGAAATAGGGCTCTTCAGCCACCACATCTTCAAACTCAGCAGCCAGAGGAAAGGCAAGAATATGCCCCCAGGTGGCAGAGTGTAACGCCCCAAAAATTTTAGAAAAATTTTTTAGTTGTTTATATAGTATAATTGTTTTTTAAAAAAATATGAGAACTAAAATGAAATATATTTTAAATTCCTATCTTATTCAAGCCAAATAATTATATATCGATAGAGTGATAAATATTGATTTTGATAATGATAATATTTTTTGTGATTTAGATAGGGTTTGATTGCAATCTTAATTTGATAAAGTTTAAAAGTAATTATAATTCTATCTTTTGAATCAATTCTTATCCAAATTCCTTATATACACGTTTTGAATTTTAGTTGTATACAAACTCAATTGAGAATTTCAACTATAAATAGTTGGCAATTATCCCACAATTCACCACCAAAGAATTTTACACTACAGTTTCATATAAAGCAACTGTAAATTACTAATATTTGTTTTTTCAACAGCTCGTTTGATCAATCAAGATAAGATACTATTGCCCAAGCGATTTATTTCCTTATACTTTATATTCAATAATTTATGCATGAATTACCAATGGACCTTCGGGTCCTTTATTAAGAGATAAGAGATCTTACGAGAATTTTATATGATTTAAGATGGGTGTGTCTCTTGATCATCAATATACTCTATAGGAGAAGAGTTGTATGAAATGTTTATTTTATTGTTACACAATTGCGTATGGAAACTGCATGTATCTTATTGGGTATTTTTAAATACTCACTCTTACTATAATCTTTCAGGTTAGTTCGGATCGATTGGAACTGTGACGAAATAGTGTAGCGGTCTGCCAAGGGATTTCAACATGTGAAAAACACTAAGTTTTACTGCCTTTAAATTTATTAGTTCGAACTGTTCAAATATTATTATTGAATTAATATTTTCTTAAAAGATACGATTTCGTGATTTAAGTTTAAGTTTATGAGTGTTCCAATATTTTGTTTATTAAAAATTCTATATTTTATCGTTCCGCAAAGAAATTGAAATCTTGATAACGCTCCAGAGTTTGTGAAATTTTGGGACGTTACACAAAGCCTAGAAATAGGCAGCATAGGAGGGATGAAGCGAGTGACCGGCAGACCCATCACATCTCCCACCAAGATATCAGGTCGATGAAGAGGACTCGGATGATCCCCAAAGATCATGTGACTTAGATGACAACGATGAAAACTTGCCTTTTTCACAAGAATTGAGGAATGCACCAATCCCAAGCCATTACGTGTCATCAAAAATAAAAAAGTACGATGGAAGAGGTGACCTGGTCAGACATCTAAATAGTTATAAAACACACATGAGCCTAAGTTGCGCCTTCCCCGCCGTCAAATGCAGAGCCTTCTACCTCACTTTGAATGGAGCGGCCAAGATTTGGTACAGTAGGCCGTCCCCAGGAAGTATACAGAGCTGACCATAATTTAAGAATACATTCCTGAAGAGATTTACCGTACGCAAAGAGGGAGAACTCCCATCCAATGCCTTCAAGACATGAGGCGGCAATCTCGAGAAACATTGACAAGTTTCATAGCTTACTTCACTAACGAAATGACATACTGTGTTTAGGTTATAAATCGAGAAACGTTGTCCGCATTACGAGGTGGTTTGACTATGAATATCTTATTTTGGAGGGATGTGCAAAATCAGGACCCTACCAGCTTTGATACTTTGCTTGAAATGATGATGCCATAAATCATCAACGAGGATTAATTGACCATTGGAATAGAGCCAGCAAGGGACTTTCACCTCCAAAGAGACAACGTGGAAAATGGCCAACATCTCACCTAATGGACCACTAATGGAACCAGACTGGAAATGAAATTGTCCCCAACGCTCGACAATATTTTGCCACAGCTACAGTGAACGTTGTGCCCACGTTGGCTTACGAAGATATGGAGCTCGTGACCAATAAGTAGCAAATTAATTTGAATATAGGGGCCCCATAGAGGAAGAGGACGATGACAGGGCCTGATACCCAAAAATAGGTCGAACACCCCTCAATATTATTCTTATCATCATTCTTACAGCCATGACACGACGGATTTTAGATGAAAGAGTCGAATGACCAAAGAAATGTTCGCCTTCCTAGAGAAATACCCCCGCCAAGGTAGGATCATATGCCTAAGTGCGAAGAGGCAACTCAACGTCGAGAGCCATCTCCGCGATGGAGGAGGAACCGCAACAGAGAAATACCTAGGAAGGGGAAGCGATAACGTAAGAATCCTCCGGCTAATGTAGAAGATGCTTCAATCCATGAGATTGATACTATTTTTGGAGGAACTTATGTGGGAGGTGATACGTAGAACTCCTAGAGTAACTATGCAAGAGAGGTTGTGGTTCATCCGATGACAAGTTACATAGTAGATAACAATTCATAAGGGAGACCATTGCTTCCCATTTCTTTCACTCAGGCAGATACCGAAGGAATACACTATCCCCATTGCGATGCTCTTGTGGTAAGGGTAGTCGTGGCCTGAAATGGGTTAAAATGGATGATGAACGATAATGGCAGATCCATCAATATCCTTTTTGGGGCATCCTTTGACAAAATAATTGTTGATCACGAGGTAACCCCCCATATATGGCTTTACTAGGGATAGCATTATCTCGCGGGTGAAGATCACCCTCGCCATAGAGATGGGACAGTTACCTCAAACATCTTTAAATTTCATGGAATTCTTGATAGTAGATAGCAGGTCAGCTTATCAAGGGTGCTAGGGACGCCCGCTCTAAAAGACTTATGGATCGTCACCTCTATTCACCACTTGTGTATGAAGTTCTCCACTGAGTAGGGGATTGCCTCTGTGAAGGGTGACCAAAGTGAAGCCCAGTAATGCTATCTAAATTCTACATGGTACTCGTAGACGTCCACATGGTAAACGCTCAAGAACAAAATCCTGGGCATAAAGATGATAAGATGACAGATGTCGCCGAACGGCCAACCATGCCCAATAAATTGGACCCACGTATCATCGAATCGAAATCCTAGACCGTACCGGTGGAAGAGCCTGAAAGTTTCCCAGTGCACTCCCCAAGATCCCAACAAAAAATTACAAGTGGGAAAGAACCTACCACCGGAGGCCAAGGAGGAACTGGAGGATTTTTTGTGTAAGAACCTTGATATTTTTACTTGGAAGTATAAGGATATGATAGGCGTTGACCCGAAGGTCTGTTGCCACCACCTGAAAATTGATCCAAAGATAACCCCGTACAAACAAAAGAGGGGGGCCCTCAACCTGGAAATGTATGAGGCCCTTAAGAAGGAAATACAGAAGTTGATCCAGAACGGATTTATCTAAGAGGCCATCTACCTAAGATGGGTCTCCAACCCAGTACTAGTAAAGAAATATAATGGTAAATGGAGGGTGTGCATTGATTTTTCCAATCTTAACCAGGTTTGTCCAAAAGATAGTTTTCCCCTTCCGATAATTGACCAACTTGTGGACTCCACTGCTGGGCATGAGCTCCTAAACTTTATGGATGCCTACTTAGGCTACAATCAAATTTCTATGCACTCGTAGACGAGGAAAATACCTCCTTCATCACTGATAAAGATCTCTATTGTTACAAGATGATGAATTTTGGGTTAAAAAAGGTCGATCTTACCTACCAAAGGCCCGTTTACAAGATGCTTTCCAACCTCATCGGCAATACCATGGAAGTCTACATGGATGACATGCTGGTAAAAAGTTCGAAAGAAAATGGCCATTTGAAGCACTTGAATGAAACCTTGCAAACTCTCCAAAGGTACAAAATGATGTTGAACCTCCTTAAATGTGCATTTGGGGTTGCTTCTAGCAAATTCCTGGGTATATGGTCAATCATATGGGGATAAAGGCTAATCTAAAGAAGATCTGGGTATTAATTGAGATGAGGTCACCACAAAGACCCAAGGAGGTGCAAAGTCAAACTGGGCGAATAGCGGTTCTAAGTCGTTTCGTATCTAAAGCCACCGATAAATGTCTCCCCCTTTTCAAAATCTTGAAAGGGGGTAGAAGGTTTTAATGGATAGAAGAGTGTGAAGAGGCTTTCCAAGGGTTGAAGAAGCTCCTAAGGTAGACCCACTCCTCTCAAAGTTTAAGAGGTTCTACAACTCTATTTAGCTGTTTTTAATGAAGCTATCAGTACGGTTCTCATACGAGAAGAAGAGATCCTCCAATTGCCTATCTACTACATGAGTAAAGCACTTCTAGTAATAGAAACTTGCTATCCTGATATGGAGAAATTGGCTCTAGCACTAATCATAGCCTCCAGAAAATTGAGGCAATATTTTCAAGCTCACACTATACATGTGCTAACCAACTTTCCACTTAGGCAAGTGCGCCAAAAACCTGATGCCTTGGAAAGATTGTTGAAATGGGTTGCTGAACTTAGCGAGTTCGATATTGTTTACAGATTGAGAGCAGCCATCAAAGGTCAGGCCCTAGCTGATTTTGTTGTGAAATTTGTCAATGTCTCAGAGATGGAAGGAATAATGGAACCTACTGAGCCTCCCACTTGGAGTTTATTCATAAATGCTTTATCTAGGAAAGTGGACTCAGGCATGGGCGTGGTCTTAATCAGCCCTGAGCGACACAAGCTCAATTGTGTAGTATGGTTTGGGTTCAAAGCTACCAATAATGTGGCCGAGTATAAGGCACTGCTAGCGGGCCTAAACTTAGCTAAAGAAATATAAGTGAAAAGGTTGCTCATTAATAGCGATTCCCAACTGGTAGTTAGCTAGGATAATGGGAACTTCACCGCAAGGGATAAGGCCATAGCTGCCTACCTCAAGTTCATGATGGACCTGCTCCAACTTTTGAAAAATTTGAACTAACTCAGATTTCTCACATTGAGAACGCTCATGTTGACGCTTTAAAAAGGTGGCTACCTCGCACAGAGACTCATGAACTTCACTCTTTAGAGCCTTGATCTCTGCTAAGGTAGACTCTAACTTGGCTGCCTCTTCAGTTCGCTGGGCCCTCAGCTCTACCGCATCTACATTTATCTTCTTTATTTCATCATCCGCCAAGGCTAGCTTCTCCACCAAGTCCTAGTTGAGATTTTGAATGTCCTTAAGGACCTCTTAACATTCCAATGCAACTCCTCCCAGTTGAGATTTTGAATGTCCTTAAGGACCTCTTGACACTACAATGCAACTCATCCCAGGGCCCTGGCACTTTAGCTCACAAGTGTGGTCGTGAGCTCAACAACGTCGCAGGTGGAGACGTAATCTCTCCACCTCTTAGTCCAAAACTTGTAGAAGCTTATATTAGCACCTCGGACATGATCAAACAACATCTCCATCTTGCCCCGTCATGAACCTCCCAGATTTCCCTGGAGTCCTCACAATTGGTGCCTTCTTCTTAACAGCCTCTAAGGTCTGTACTATCTCCTGGCAGCCTCTTCATTGGCCTTCATCTTCTGGGCCTTGGAAGCATCAAAAGAGGCTTGCATCAACTTGGGAGGTAGTGGAGGCAGAATTCACTTGCCACTTAGGACGGTAGTGGTCCCGAACTTCCCAGGAGAGGGGTTACTTCCATGGGTCAACTTTATTTTCTTTTGGGCCCCCTCCACTTTTCCTTTTCCCTTATCCTCTTGAGTCCCCTCCCCATCTCCTTTCTCAGCGTGCTCTTTGCTGAGGTTTTAAAGTTTTCCTCTTGTGTGTTTAACACCACTAGAGGAGGGCTTCATTGGCCTGGAGCTTATAGTAGAAGTGGCCTTTAAAATTGAGACCATGTCTGAAAAAACCTAACCATGACAGAAAAAGACTCAAAGACAGAAGTCCACACATGACATAAATGACCATACATGGACTTGAGGGATTATTGTTGCACCTAAATTGGCATAAGCTCAATGGTCCAAAGTAAAGAAATAGTCGGAGCCCATTTGTAGAGGTGCATCAGCGGAAGCTTAGAAATTTCGAGGCGCCATTGCCCGAAGCCCAATGCATCTGCGAGGCCCAGCATTACCGAAGCGCCTCAATGCCAAGGCTCAAGAGAAAGCGAAAGCACTAAACAAATTGTTAAAGTTCCAATGCTGAAGCACTACTTGTTCAAACTGAAGCTCCGAAGCCTATACCTCAAATCGAGGCTCAATAAAGCAGAATCTAAAGCTCAAATATGACAAATGATGACCTACGATTGAAGATCTTTAAGTGCATAACATCCTCTTGGAATGATTGATTGGACAGCTGTAATGAGTAGAAATGGTTAATCATGTCAACACAGGGTATGGGTTGGCCGCCTTCTTTAGATGCATTTAAGGCGCCATAAGCTAAAATAGTAAGAAATGATGCCTATAAGGTGACGTTTCGATCGAGGAGATGATATCACGTGTTCCCTCATCCAATGGTTATTATTATATATATAATACTATAAATAAACCCTCTTACTATCATAATGGGGGTTGAAAAAGAAAGGAGATTAATAACACAAACGTACTATCTGTCTGTCTGTCTGTCTGTTTGTCTATATGTCTGTCTCTCTTTGATGTTGGAATTTTGAAGAAAAACTTTGTGCAATTTCGATGTTTTTGTTTCTTTGTTAATAATTCATTATCGTATTTAGTTGCTCTTTTATTTACCGGATCCCAAACATATTTGTTTCGTGTTAAAAGCTTCTTCCACGTTCAGACTCATCTTCTTTTTACTAGTAATCTGTCAACACGTGTCAGAATTAGCTTGTCAAGACGCGAATGAGTCTGGTATCTATTGGCGCATTTTTTATGGTTAACACTACGTATATACTTCTATATAAACTTTTTAGGCTTAGCTAGACATGTTCTGAGACAGAAATTTTCAGGTAATATATGTCGTTACTTTACATTAAGCAATCTTGATTTGCATAGCTCTTTAAAGGAAAAAGTGATCAGTTTTGACTATCGGAAAGCCGAGGAGTCTATTAACAATAAAATTAAAAAAAATAAAAATTGCAATTGGAGCCATTAGGATTTAGAGTTTCTTAATTAAATTTTATTACAAGAGGATTATTGGATATGGAGACCCCTATGGTCTATGGGTGTGAGACTGTCAATATACCTTTTGAGTTGGAAAAAGCCCAATACAAATATAATCTGGGTCAAGCTATCGTAGCCCAAATTATATACCTAAAAGCACCACATGAAAATAGGGGAAAATCGTAACTATCTTTCATTAATATTACATTTTTAGTAAGAGCAAATTAGATAGTCCAATTATTTAAAATTTGAAAAATACATTTACTCATATTTTGATTGGGATAAGACAGTTTTGCTCAAATTAACCATTCTCTCCTCTCTCCACTCGTGTCTCACAGGACTTTCCCTCTTATCTCTCATCGCTTCCCATTTTAGAAATTAATTACAGGCAAATATCTCAAAGAAAAGTAATAATTCTATGAAATAAGTGGAAACTGGTTGCTCAAATATAAGGTTTATCAACCAGTATAATTCATTACTTAAATCCATAACATCTTGAAATAGTCTGAGGATTTACTGTCGTCACAGTCGACTCAACTTGCTCCTCTATTCATTGAACTCGATTCGTTGATATACTCCTTTAACTTTACAATCTAATTTTTCTTGTTTTAGCTATTTTGTTTTCTTAATCTTTATTTTCTCAAGTTAAAAAATAAAGGGAGCCGTTATTTTCATATCCTATTCTTATATATTTATTCAATTTTTGATTTTATATAAATACTTAAACAGACAAGAACAAAATAAAATTAAATCTATCACTTTAAATACTTTTGAACCTTTAATATTCTAAATCGTTTTACACCCTTGCCTGGTGAATGTATTGTCTTTTATACATAATAGCTTTGGAGAGGCACATGCTTAATCATCTACAAATCTTTTATTTTATTCCTTCTTTATCTATTCTTAGAAGAAAAAAAAAAAAAAAAAACATTAAAGATACTCAACTGTTTGTTGATTTTCAAAATATGAATTTGATATCTCAACATTAACTTGTTATCTGCAAAGCAAATTGGTCATATTCGTGTTGGAAGACAGCTAAAAGGATCTTGCTACTCGTCCAAGGCCACATGAGCCCGGGACAAACAGTGCCTTGGACGAGCATAATTATCCCAACTAAAATAACTGAATTTCTCGAAGATATTTACAGATGAGTTGTGTGCCCATTACTATTATTGAGGTTGCTAAATTCTTCAAAAGCAAGTTTCAAAAATGCTTGCAAGACCTTTTACATTCCTCTCTTGGTGCCTAATCTGATACGAATGAAAACACTTTCGTCGTATGTGGAATTTATAATCCGTCAAAATATCCCTCTTCTCAAATTCTTATTGGATTTCCAAATTGTCTTAAACTTGGAATGATAAATTTGGAAAAGTTGAAATATTATTTTTATCTATATAGCTTTATTTGCTTAAACTTTGCATTACAATTTGGACATCAAAAATGCTCCAGAATATTACATCATCAATCTGCAAACCGAACTCCTCACTAAGGATCTTCAACACCAAGATGTAACATATCGGCAGGGCCCGGAAAACTCAAGTGCGGACTTCAGAATTTTTCAGGCCTAGGTTGAATTATAAACGGTGAACCTTTAAATCGAAATATGCATTTAAATTTTTTTTTCCTTCATTAAACTTCCTTCACATATTCAACTATTGTCCGCATAATTCAAAAACAAAAAATCTTGAAACTAATCATTTGGGAAAAAAAATTTCTATCACTTTAAACTGATTTCAATGTTTTAATTGGTGTTTTGTTACTTTTTTTTTAGCGTTGGTAACTTTTTTGATTTTTTTTCATTTTTTTTGAATGTTGTTACTCTTTTTTTTATTTTTTCTAACTTCCTTGAAATTTTTGTCACTTTTTTTAGTGACATACATTTAATAAAAAAGTGACACTTAACTTTAAAAAGTGTCATTATGTTACTTTTTTA
>CAIGRB010110588.1:50666-67311 GCA_903798255.1 Fraxinus quadrangulata
AAAATTAATTTTAATAACATATTTTATGGAATCCATAGCTGTGTAATTTTTATCAAAATTTACAAAAAAATTGATTTTAATCTCCACCAAACATGGGCAAAATCTCAATAAATTTGAATTTTTCTCTTTTCTCTTACTCTCCTTTACATTTTTCTTTACTCATTTTAACAAAATCGTAACCCTTATAATTTTTTAAAATTTGTATATAATTTCTCTACAAATTATCACATTTACTACAAATCTTTATTTCCAATCAAATTTTCAAGTAATTAAAGCCTAAATTTGCATTTTCTCCTATCAAGCTGTGTATATAGAATGTGTCTGAATTCATTATATCCAATTTGAATTTTATTTAACAAATTGTGTTTATTTGATTGATTATTAGTATTGAATTTTAGTTATATGTTTTTTCCTTTCGATTACTTGAATTGATTGTTTGTATCAAATACATTATAAGATTTTTAAACGTAAATATGCATTTTCTTGTGATGAACAAAATATTAATAAAATGACTTTTCGAAATCAAATGGATAAAAATGATTAACAAAATATTAATGAAGAAATGTTTTTTTTTAAATGTAAATCTGCAGTGTTTCAAGTCAAGTATGAATTATTCAAAAATAAAAAACAAAGTATTCGATTTGTACAAGGTTTGATTGTGCCTCCTTAACCTAAAATGTTTGCGTCCGCCCTCTGACTCTATGGATTAATAATTTACTTCACATATTTTCTGGTCACAACCATCATTTTGTATGCGACAAATTAAGCAGGCCTTCACAATTTATAAAGGTTATATATGTGTTGTTCCTTGTGAATAGTATGTGATCATATTAAAGCTTATTGTAAACATCAATAATTAATCATATACGTATTGTAAATATATGATCAGTGATTTTACACAATGAATTTATTGTACCATTTTATTGTTCAAAATTGTGTCAATTTCGATCTTGTTACATGCAAAATTGTGATATCTATATTAATGTGACATGCAAAATTGCTTGATAATATGCGTAACGTGTGAAAATGAGATATAGCAATTGTCGCCTTCGTAGTTTATACGTGTTACCTATGTGACCTCACAAAGATGGTGAATAAGAAATTAATGATTGTCTCTCCAAACAAAATTGAAATGGTAAGAATCCCATTTTATGTAATACGATTTTAAAAAATTAAAAACAAATATACATTATCACCATTAACGAGATTAGGACAAAATAAATAATGTATTTTAAAACAAAGTGCCTAATTTGTGAATAAAAATAATACCTGATGTTTACGATGGAAAATATGATTTTTATTGTAAAATTATGGGATAATTATTGATTATTGTTTAGTTTTATCAGAATATTTAAATAAGTCTTACTTACTCTTGAAAAGTATATTGTATTTAGATTATAACTTTCACTAGAATCCAATCAATACGGGTCATTGTTATAATAAACCCTTGTTTGAGTCACATTATTTTTTGATTACCATTCTTCTACTCAATTTCAGCTACACATTCTTTAATAAAATAATATTTTCATTAGATCAATAATTTTTTTTTCAACAACATATTCTCTATCACATAAAAAAAATGCATTCTTGAGGAAAAAATGTGCACCAAACAGGGGCTAAAATTACAAGCAAATCCATTGATTTCTCATATTTTGCGCTTGTTTGGTCCCCATTATTCCATATTACAATGAAATGAATAATATTTTTTTGGTGAATCTGTAACTAGAAAAGAAATAAAAGTTTTTGAGTTTACGTGTAATATTATTTTATTGAAAAATGTGTGGTTGATAAGAATGGAGAGAAAAATGAATTATAATTTAATGAGGAATAGTGAGAGCCAAACAAGGGCTTTATTATCTTCTTATTCTATTACTCTCAATTAGATAACAAGTTATCAGGGCTTGGGCATGGATCTGGTTGGTCTCCAACCTAAAACTAAAACTGACTAGATTGGTTAAGGTGAATTCCAATCCAGATTTTATTCGGTTAGTCAATTCGGGATTTGGCCTAATTTGAATTTTAAAAAAATTGTGTTGGATTTGGGCTTGGGACCAATTCGGGTACATATAACTTTGTTTTTAGTATGCATTTCAAAAATAATAAACTTGTGAGTTTTATTTTATTTTATTTTTCCAAAAATTAGGTGATTACATTTTATGTCTCCTAATAAAAGTTTGGTCACATTTTGTGTGTCACTTGATAAAATTTTGTGATCTATAATTTAATTAATCAGGTTACGATCATAATGACAAACAATTTATGGTCGCAATAATGTACCAATCACAACTTGTACAAGATCATTGTGTGTGTGTGTGTGTGTGTGAGACATCATAAAAGAGTGTCGATGGGGTTTAAGATTTCCCAATCATGTATAAATTATAAAAAATAAAATCGAGATACAAGGAAGGAAGAGGACATAAACCTAATCTTCTGAAAGTAACAAAGTAGCAAATGTCGAAAAGCAATAGGAAACTAATAAATGATAAAGCACTACTTCCCATAAAATAAAAGTGAAAGCAAATGACATCTAGACTATAAACCTTTGAAGTTGGCTAGTCCATATTTGTCGATCTGCACAAGTGCTAGAATCTGAGTGGAAAGTTAAGTGGTCCATACTCTTGATAGCGGCCCTGGTCTCAACCCTCTGAAGCTAAAGAATCTACAACCTGCTTATTCTCACGGCAAATGTGAAGTGTTTGATCTGTTGGAGTATGCCTTGAATCTTCCATGATCCTCTATCCTTGGTCATGCGTGAATGGCCATAGTCGAATCTGGCCCAATCCAAATGTCTGTAATACCAAGTCCTCTGGTAAGAAGAATCTCGTCTATTATAGCTTGGAGCTCGATCTACAAAATCAGGTAAGTACCATAAGATGAAGAGAATGCTCTAATGTAGTTTCCATCCTGGTCTCAAATAATGTCCCCATCACTAGTAAAATCATCATTGACGCATCCATTAGTGTTGATCTTGTGAGCTCCCACTGATGGAGTACCCATATAACTAAAACAAGTGATGATGGGAGAGGGAGAGTCAAAGAAATACCAAATAAATGTACTAAAGCCAAGTCTCCCTACCCATGTATAGGCCGAAATAATCCACATCTATGAAGAAAATAAATCATGTGGTAAACTCTCCAGATGATTCGTCTAGGCACCATGTGGATCACCATGTGCTTTACATGTAAATGTGGCCATAACGTACGTACTGTCGAGAATAATGACATCTCTTGGAAACTTTGTTTAACTCCCTCCCCTAGCCGCATAGAAATCAGAAAAATGTCCCCAAAATGCTGCCAAACCTAGTTAGAGATGGTGCTGCTTACAAAAATATTACTGATGGACTCTATCTCATAACAACACTGATAGTGGAAAGCCAAATGACATCCAATCCTTCTCTATATAATAACATCCACTGAAATTAAATCCTACCACAGTCTCCATCAGAAGAATGAAATAGTAGTAGGTAGAATGGTCTATAATAAGCAATAGCTGAAGACCTAAGCAGACTGACTGCCATGCTGACTTGGTAACAAGGCTACCATCTGGTGTGTCACTCAAAACAATTTGATCTGGTGCCTTTGTACATGATGGAATAGCCCCGATCTACACCACCATAAGTGGTGGAAAAGCCGTAGTAATCGTCCAATATCCTGCCCAGTGCCATCAACAAATCATGTACGCTCGCAGATATGTGCTTCACATGTGGAAATAAGGACACCATGTAGTGTTGCCCATCCAAAAATCATGCCGAATGATATCTGTCCATCTCCAAGGTGCCATGCAATGTATGGCTCCATCCATGGTCCAATTGGCTTAAGCCTCTTTTTGGTAGGAGAGGGTGAACGATGAACTTTTTCAAGTGAAGGATGTGTCCCCTACAATATTTACCAAATAAGAATTGAGCCCAAAGTTATCTTTGAGAATGGAATAACCAACAAAGTGTCATGGAGAATGTATCAACCACATCATATAGTCTTGTGAAGCCTAGTCCATCCTCATCAGTAGGAAGGCAAATCTCCTTCCAACTCCTCCAATATAAATGGGGTGCTTATTCTTGGAATCTCAGAGGAAACATGCAAAAATGCTCTCATGTTTCTTCAGTACAGCTCTAGGAGGTTATATGATTTGAAGAAGATATAGTGGAATAGAGGAAATGACTAAATAAAGTAATGTTCCCACCAGGTGACAGAAGCTATGAAGCCCAACCTGAAATCATGTTCATAACCTTCTGGATGAGTTCATCATAGATGAGGTTCCTTTTGTTCCCTTAAATAAGAAGACCTTCATATAAGTGAAAGGCTATTGGTAATGTTTGAATCCAGACAATATTTCCAATCTCCTAATCTGACTAGTTGATTCTCGTATGGGTAGTATAATTCGGCTCCTGTCCATATTCACCAATTGACTAGAAATTCTCTCGTAGTGCTCCAAACAGTCGAGGACCCTCTTGATAGACTATTTCGATTGTTGGCAAATATGATCATGTCGTCAACAAATGAAAGGTCTGAGACAAGAGTACTACCTGTATGCCTATAACTCATATTGGGATAAGTTTGAAACTTCTAAGTAAGCGAATGAGATAAGTAGTCAACAATAATGATAAATAATGAAGGAGAGATGAGATCCTCCTATTTGAGACCTCGTGAGGAGGGAAAGAATCCAAAGGGACAGCCATTAATAGCACCAAGAAGTGATACTCTCATATACGTCGCCTAATATTGTCAACTCATATCTGATCAAATCTAAAGACCTCCAGAATAGAGTAGATAAAAGCAAAGTCCATGCGATCATATACTTTAGCCATGTCAAGATTCAGCATAGTATATTTCCCTCATACTTTATCATCCAAAGTGTAGATGAGCCCTTAAGCTAACAAAACATTATCCCTAATTAGGAAACTGAGGATGAAACCACTCCGCTGAGGAGAAATAATATGGGGCAACAATGAACTCAATCGAGTTTTTAAAAGCTTGGTGATAATTTTATTAAATACTATACATAAGTTAATCTGAACTCTGTCCATGTACAAATATTCTCCGTCTTATGGAGCAACATAATAAAGGTATCCTTAAATCCACGAGGCAAATGACCACTTTCAAAGAAATAGAAGACTACCATGTACACATCGTCCTAAGTAAAGTCTCAACAGTGCTGGAAGAACAAGGATGAGAATCCATCTGGGCCTATGACACTGTCAGCGTCAATACTGAAAACTACCTCATATACCTTATGAATCAAAGGGAGGTGGTTGAGTGCCATGTTATCTACTTCTATCACTAGTATAGGAATGATGTTTGGACGGATAGGGTCCAAAGGCTGTAAAGTAACAGATAGAAGATATTCGTAAAAAGAGATAGCCAAGTCTGAATATCTGCAGGAGTAGATAGAACGTTCCTTGCCTGAGTCCTGATGGACCTAATACGTGACTTGGTCTGAGCCCTGGACCATCACATGAAAATATTGAGTATTGTGGTCACACATCGAAAAGGTGAATTGGCCTTTTGTTTCCAAAAGCCCTACTCAATAGATAAGGTTTGGTTCAGATCTGCTTGTGCATAATGTAGTAAGTCACGAAGTTCTAGTGTCTCTATCATACTCTATCTCTACCTCATCGACCATATCCTTAGCATCCTGCACCAGCTGAAAATTATCATTGAAAACATGTGAACTCCACCAACACAGTCCATGTTTCAAGTTGAAAAACTTCTCCCAAAGAGTCACCACCCCCATAAAATGAGTAGGAAATGACCACTTCTGAAAAATGAAGGTTGAAAAATCATGATGATTGGTCTATACGTTGAGGAATCGAAAAGGTATGGCCCCAACTCATCATCAAAAGTTTGTTGTAGTAGCAAAGCAAGAGATCAGATAAAGTTCGGTTCAGATAGCTTATAATAAACTGTAGACAAAAGGTTGTAGTTGTAGAATTAATGAGTACGATGTCCAATCTCTTCTTAACTTGACCATTGGTCCAAGTATACTGATTCCTAATAAAACCAGCGTCCTTACAATCCATCATCATATCAAAGAAAGCAGCAGTACTTCTATTATTAATGTTGTAACTAGTACCATCATCATCATGTGGGTTAACATTAAAGTCTCTCCGAACTAGCCAAGGGTCATCCATATTGAGGAAAATATGATGAAGACCTATCCACTAGTCTTTCCTAATTGTGAGTTTACATTAAGCATAGACATGAGTCAAGTAGACATGATGTACTAGTCTGGGATCCTCAACTCTAACGTGAAGGAACAAGGGGTGATCATCAATAATAGTTAATAGTAGTCCCCACATTCCAGAAAATCCAAATCTCATTCGACTCATTCTGACCTCAAACTTCGAAGTGCAAATATTGTCGAAAATATGCAATTCTATGTTGAGGAACAAAGGGCTCTAATATGACCAACAGATAAACCTAATGAAACTGAATAAGTCTCTTCAGGTACCTTCGTGTAACTACACCTCCCACATTCCATATGATGATACTCATAAGGACGGGAGATATGAGCAGGTATCATATAACTTACTCCTAGTGACCTTTCTCGAAAATGAGGTGTCAATAGCTCGTAGATGTTTCTTCTGACCAACTAAGATAGAACTATCATCATCATCTATCCTTTCATCCATACCTACCAAGTCATCAAAAGAAATATACGATAATGGCCCTACTTGTGGACCTTGATCTATGATGACCTCTCTTTGTCGGACTACTCAGAATATATAGAAGGAATAGATGCCTCAACATTTTGCTAACAAATGGAATGAGTGATGGAAGTAACATGAGCCTGATCTTTGAGTAATCTAGTATCAATGATCCATGGACCACATAATCCACAATGGGATTCGATGTAGAATCTAGCCTGACAACCTGAAGTGGAGCCTTAGTATGAGTAATTGTATTAGGAGTCAGAGGCAAAACTAGCTAGTCTGAGGTGCAATCATGCTAATGACTGGTAAAGTCTGGCTAACTGTAGGAATCACTGAAGGAACAACTAAGCGGGCATGAGTATGTGTGGTAGGAACAACTGGAGAATCTACTATAACAGCTATGGAAGCAAGTGGAAGAGTAAACTGAATCCGGATACTCAAAATATTAGCTGAATATTGTCTCTTCTAATCTTTGAGAACTAGAGTCCATCTCTAATGAAGCTCAACAACAACCTCTTTTCCTTTGCCCTTGTCCATGGTCGGGTCTGCAGTAGGCCTAGGAACAGGGTCAATTGGTGCAGTAGGAATAACTAGAATAATAGGCGATGGTAAAGTACGTAACCCAATCATACATTTGCCCATCAACATGACTAAAGTGCCTACACCAAAAGTAATAATTCGATATCTTATCATATAAAACTGTCTGCCAATATCCACCCCATTTTCCCTCTCAATCCAGACCCTGTCAGGGAGCTTTCAATCCAATTCTACCACAATGTACACCCGAACATCACTAAGCTGTCGTAGATCAAATGTTGCCTCATCAATGCAATGGAGAACTCTAATAGCCTTGGATGAAGTAAGCAAGCTGCTCTACGTCGAAAACTGAATGGGCAACAAAGGAAATGAAACCTAAATATAGACAATAGGGTCTTATGCTGTGGACTAAAATTAAGTGTATGTTTGATAACACACATGGGGCACCCATCAATATACTAGGAAGGTTTGAGGAATAAACTTGAATAATCATATCCTCGTGCATCAAAATATGTGTAGCTTCTATAAGGCCTATCATATAATTACCATTAAATCGAATTTTTGAAAACATTCACGTACCTTTATCATAGAAGGCTTGTGATAAGAGATTTTCCAACAAGTGTGAATTATATGGCTTACAAAGAAGTGTCTCCTCCTTAGTAAATAGTACACCAGGCTCACCATGATGTATGTAAGGTTCTTTAAACATGGGGATAATAACTAGTTTGCCAGAATGGACAGCAGCACGTGATTTCTTACCTGAGCATATAGTCACTGTAACTAGTACATCTGGAGCAGATGAATGACCTCGTACACTGCACATGATAGTGTGTACTGCACAGGCACTGGAGAGACCAGTACCACCTAAACACTGTTGCCACCTCACCACCACTACCACTACCTACATTAATGACCACTATCATTACCTCCTTAAATCCACCATCACCTCTACATCTACATCTACCTCTATCACACCACTTCCACATCCACCTTTAACTCCAACAAACCACCACCACCTTCCATCACAAATACACAGATACGTGAACTTGAGATGCAGGGCTATAACCACCACCACTTTCTTGTCAAGTCCACCATCACCTTCACCTCCACCAGCACCACAACATCACACCACCACCATCTACAATATCCAATGACCATTAGATTTGTGGTCATCCGAAGGTCTCCACCTTGAATCCCCAACTCACCACCAATGTCAACACGCTAACACTACCATTATCATCCCCCCTTCTTCATTGCCTTCACAATCGTCACTGCACCGTTACCAATTCCATTGCCAAATCAAATACTTCAACTATTGGGGCTATTGTCTCATCCTCTATAGGTATATCAATGACACGCAAAGCACATAAGAAGCAAAAGCGACAAAGGCAGCACAGAAGCTGGCCCCGACAACTAGATGAATGAAAAAGGTTCATTGAGTCATCCATTCTACCTCGGTTCCTCCGCCTCCTTGAAACTGGTGGTTGAATAGTGGTGGTTATCTATAATTTAATTAATCAGGTCACTATCATTATCACAATCACACACAATTCATGATCACAATCACGTATCCATTACAAATCGTAGAAGGTCACAATCACAAGGACATAAATTATGCGCCACAATTACAAATTTAGTGGCAAATCATACTTATTTTAGGTCACATATTATTGATTGATTATAAATTACCCATTTTATTGGATCACAATTACCCAAATAATGATCACAAATATTCTTTATCCCATTCTACTCCACCACCACGGCACCACCTAAACATTGTTGTCATTTCACCACAAACACCACACTACCACCAGTTGCACCAATGACCACTACATCCTCCTCAAATCCACCACCATTACCACCACCTCTACCTCCATCCGTAACCAACCATCATTTCCCGTCACAAATACATAGACGTGCACACCAGAGGTATAGCACTATTACCACCACCGCCGCACCACATCACATCGCCACCATCATCTACAACCACCACTGATCGCTACATCTGTAGTCATCCAAAAATTGCCACCTCGAATCCCTAACTCATGACCAATGTCAACATGCTAACACTACCCTCATCACTCCCGCTCCTTCCTTACCTTCACAATCACCACCGCACCACTACCAATTTTACGAACAGATACGGGTAGATCAATGGTGTGCAAAGCACCCAAGAAGCATCTGACAACAAAGGCATCATGGAAGTCAGCCTCGATAATTGGTATTGGTCAAGAGCACATTTCAATGGAGTCAGCTACAATAGTATGACCACAAACAATGCAGAATCATTGAAAATCACAATTACCCAAATAATGATCACAAATATTCTTTATCCCATTCTACTCCACCACCACGGCACCACCTAAACATTGTTGTCATTTCACCACAAACACCACACTACCACCAGTTGCACCAATGACCACTACATCCTCCTCAAATCCACCACCATTACCACCACCTCTACCTCCATCCGTAACCAACCATCATTTCCCGTCACAAATACATAGACGTGCACACCAGAGGTATAGCACTATTACCACCACCGCCGCACCACATCACATCGCCACCATCATCTACAACCACCACTGATCGCTACATCTGTAGTCATCCAAAAATTGCCACCTCGAATCCCTAACTCATGACCAATGTCAACATGCTAACACTACCCTCATCACTCCCGCTCCTTCCTTACCTTCACAATCACCACCGCACCACTACCAATTTTACGAACAGATACGGGTAGATCAATGGTGTGCAAAGCACCCAAGAAGCATCTGACAACAAAGGCATCATGGAAGTCAGCCTCGATAATTGGTATTGGTCAAGAGCACATTTCAATGAAATCAGATACAATAATATAACCACAAACAATGCAGAATCAATGAACGCATTGTTGAGAAGTACTCAAGACATTTGTATACTCACTTTGGTTGAGCATATCAGAGAGAATATACAAAGATGGTTTCATGATAGACTTGTTGATGCCTAAAAATGTACAAGCTACCTCACCCTGCCTTTGGAGGAAAAGATGTATGATAGTTATAACGAGTCAAAAGGCTTCAAGGTGAAAACTCTTAGCCCAGAAAAGATGAAAGTGAGTGATAAAATGGAAAGTTTCATTATTAATTTGGAGAGGGGAACATGCACATGAAAAGAATTTGATCTAGACCAAGTTTCATGTGCATATGCAATTGATGTAGTAAGGGATGTTGGAGATAACTGTTACAGGTTTTGTTCTCCATTTTATAGCACTTCTTATTGGAAACAATCTTATTCTGAATATATATAAATATCCACTACCAAACGAGGTGAAATGGAAAAGTCTCGATAATGTTCGATCAAGAAAGGTGATATGACTGTTAACACGAAGAGAAAGTAGACGTCCACCAAAAAAAAGGAAACAATCAGCTGGAGAGATGTACAAGTCTCGTAAGTTTAGTAAGTGTTTGAAAATTGGGCATAACCATATCACATGTACAGATTGTGTACCACTCAGCGAGAGATATGAACGATGAAGACAATACGACACATATACGACTTTTGTAGTGTTACGATGTACTGCTTTTGTAATATTGAAAAAGGATAGTGGTGTTATGTTATGATGTACTACTTTTGTCATTTTGAAAAGCAAACTATTTATAATGTTTGGAACAATTGATTTTGTCACTATCTTAGACTCGATGAAGCCTAACGGTAGTTATACTATTTTTTGTTAGAAGTTGATGGTAAAATCCATGGACGTTCCAGTGGACATTATGCACTTGTTACACAACAACCCCTTAGAGCTTAGCTTAGGACCCCACTACTCGTCGTATTTGGTTTGATATTGCACCGGTAAATAATAGAGCAGCACACAAAGTAACAAATGAAGAATTGACTTCATTATTATAAATCAAGTTATTTAATATTTCAAATAAATCCCTAAATTCGAAACTACTTGTTATCCAATAAAAACCTAAAATTTCTAAACATTGGTGCTGTAACGACACTTATGCTATTTTTTTTTTCATGTTCATTAAGTAATGAACATATCTCTCAAATATTGTAAACAGTATGTCAATCTGAAACTTAAATGAGTTCAACTTATCGATTATCGGAGCTCAGACAGGTCATGGCTACTTATACTCATGTTTACAAATATAATGACACAAGTGTTTTTATACGGCACTATTGTCGTTCTGTTGATTTTTTCAGTATTTTGCTACTTTTCCAGCGAAACGACCTCAAGTATTGGACCCTCTAAGTTAATTCTCTAAAAAGTGTTAATTATATGACAAATAACGGTACAATTGATATAGATTATATGATATCCAATGATGAAATCACAAGTCTTGTTCTACATTCATTATAAAGTATAAGTACTGAGCTTTTCTCTTGAATGTTGTAAACGACATATCCATCCTATAACTTAAATGAGTTCAGCTTATCAATTGTCGAGGCTTGGACGGGTTGTCGCTACTTATGCTCGTTTTTATAGACATAACGACACAAGTGTCGTTTTATATACAGTAACGACACCAATGTGAACTCTTGTAATCCAAATCTTGCAAGCTTGTCTCCAATTTTAATCCATACTTTATTTTCTTTTGAGGTACTTATCGACCTCAGAATTAACTGGTGGACCAATTGTGACGTAAGCTCTATCTCCCTCAAGCTCAACAAATGTCCAAAGGAGGAGTTTGTGAATAGGTCTTGATGCTTATCATCCAAGCTGTAGAAAACTTCATCAATCAATTTCATTCTACACCTATTACTTATGTTCATGTTCACAATGTCTTCAACATCCATTTTTTCCTAATGAAAAATGTAAAACAATATTTAAGTTAGGAATCTTATTTCTCAAAGCAATCATTTACCAAATTTTGAGAAAAATAACAATGGACAATATCTGAGTATTCTCTATTTATAAAGACAAAAGAGTATTATTAGATAAGAACAAACAACTAGAGGACTTCACAACATATCAAGAGAAAGCAGCCAAATATCATGTATCAAGAAACTCCCCAAAACATTCAGCTTATCGATTATCGGGGCTCGGACGGGGCGTCGCTGCTTATACTCATGTTTATAGGCAAAACGGCACATGTGTCATTTTATATACATTAAGGACACAAGTGTCGTTGATTTACAAATATAATGATAGTTATACCATTCTAATAGACGTTCTCATATCTGTAACGGCACAAGTGTCGTTTTCTACACAGCTGCGGCACTTGTGTTGCTCTCGTAGTTCTTTTCATAACTCAGTAACGGCACAAATGTCATTCCCATGGACTTTCATTTACAAATATAACGACAGTTATACAGTTCTAATAACTACAGTTGGCCATTCAAATGCCACTTCAATCAAGATTACCAAATAGCAACAGCAAGACCTGTAATGTGCATTTTAATTGCAAGTTAAGTTCTAGCAAAAAAATAATGAAGCCTAATCAAATTGAGTTATAAAAGCATTAGAAATTTCTATTCTTGAAGAATCATTCCAAAATTCTTTCGAATGGGCTTTTTATTCAACATCAAAACGATTACACCTAAACACTTTATGAAGTAAACATCATACTTCTGCAATGAATTTCCACGTCAGCCACAAACAAGCACATTCAAATAGAGTGAAATCTAGCCACGCAGCCAACAATATACAATTTCAAGATATTGCACTTTTAAACCACGAAGATTTAACGTAAAAAAGTAAGAGAAGTAACTAACTAAGAGAGTAGAAAAGGTTCATCCAAGCTATTGAAGACACTGACAATTAAATTTTCATTAGTGACAGTCTCAATCTGTGGCCATGGAAACTGACCATTAATCAATATTCCATCCCATACATACACATTTCAGTGTTAATTTATCAAAATAATGTGAAAACAGAGAAGAAGATAAGATGAACTCATTCAAGTTTCTAAAACTATACCCATAAACAATTGATGCTTCCTAATCAATTGAACCTAACGGAATGCAGTTGATTTTACTTGGTTTACAATGATGTTAAAGGCAATAAAAAGTGAAGAAGGAAGTCATTCATTTCAAAAAAAATGGAGAATAGGGTTTTACAACGAGTGAAACGAGGGAAAAATAGTGATTTTTGAGTTAATAGTTGAAGGGCAATTTTGTCATTTTACCATTTATTACATTTTGATTTTTTTTTAAATANTCTTCACGTTCACTATGTTTTCAGCATCCATTTTTTCCTAATGAAAAATGCAAAACAATAATTAAGTTAGGGATCTTATTTCTCAAAGCAATCATTTACCAAATTTTGAGAAAAATAACAATGGACAATATCTGAGTATTCTCTATTTATAAAGACAAAAGAGTATTATTAGATAAGAACAAACAACTAGAGGACTTCACAACATATCAAGAGAAAGCAGCCAAATATCATGTATCAAGAAACTCCCAAAAACATTCAGCTTATCGATTATCGGGGCTCGGACGGGGCGTCGCTGCTTATACTCATGTTTATAGGCAAAACGGCACATGTGTCATTTTATATACATTAAGGACACAAGTGTCGTTGATTTACAAATATAATGATAGTTATACCATTCTAATAGACGTTCTCATATCTGTAACGGCACAAGTGTCGTTTTCTACACAGCTGCGGCACTTGTGTTGCTCTCGTAGTTCTTTTCATAACTCAGTAACGGCACAAATGTCATTCCCATGGACTTTCATTTACAAATATAACGACAGTTATACAGTTCTAATAACTACAGTTGGCCATTCAAATGCCACTTCAATCAAGATTACCAAATAGCAACAGCAAGACCTGTAATGTGCATTTTAATTGCAAGTTAAGTTCTAGCAAAAAAATAATGAAGCCTAATCAAATTGAGTTATAAAAGCATTAGAAATTTCTATTCTTGAAGAATCATTCCAAAATTCTTTCGAATGGGCTTTTTATTCAACATCAAAACGATTACACCTAAACACTTTATGAAGTAAACATCATACTTCTGCAATGAATTTCCACGTCAGCCACAAACAAGCACATTCAAATAGAGTGAAATCTAGCCACGCAGCCAACAATATACAATTTCAAGATATTGCACTTTTAAACCACGAAGATTTAACGTAAAAAAGTAAGAGAAGTAACTAACTAAGAGAGTAGAAAAGGTTCATCCAAGCTATTGAAGACACTGACAATTAAATTTTCATTAGTGACAGTCTCAATCTGTGGCCATGGAAACTGACCATTAATCAATATTCCATCCCATACATACACATTTCAGTGTTAATTTATCAAAATAATGTGAAAACAGAGAAGAAGATAAGATGAACTCATTCAAGTTTCTAAAACTATACCCATAAACAATTGATGCTTCCTAATCAATTGAACCTAACGGAATGCAGTTGATTTTACTTGGTTTACAATGATGTTAAAGGCAATAAAAAGTGAAGAAGGAAGTCATTCATTTCAAAAAAAATGGAGAATAGGGTTTTACAACGAGTGAAACGAGGGAAAAATAGTGATTTTTGAGTTAATAGTTGAAGGGCAATTTTGTCATTTTACCATTTATTACATTTTGATTTTTTTTTAAATATGATCAAAGGCCTTTTGTCCAAATTATTTGTCCAACCTGGCTAACTGGCCAAATTTCCCTAAAATGAAAGGGAGGGAGATCAGGAGAGGATTTTGTTGGAGGAAGGTGTGAATGATAATAGGGTTTTGATTATTTTGGGCTACAATTTGAGCCCATGTGTAAATCTTTTTAGGGAAAAAAATTCTTAACAATCAATAAACGTTGCAAAAAGTGACATATTTTGCAACAGTCAACAAAAGTTGCAAAATGTTATATATTAAGAGTTTCAACAATAGGTACCAAACATTGCTATAGAACTATATTTTAACAACGTTTAATAGACGTTGCAAAAAATGAAACTTTTCTTTGCGTTCAATAAACGTTGCAAAAAGTGACTTTTCGCAACAATCAATGCATGTTGCAAAAAGCTACATATTAAGATTTCAGCAACAGGCACTTAACGTTATTATAAAACCAAATTTTAACAATGTTCAATAAACGTTACAAAAAATGAAAATTTTCGCAACATTCAAGAAACGTTACAAAATGTAACATTAGAAACATATAATTAAAAAATAATGAAATGTTGTGATAGACCCCTTCAGCAATACTCAATTCGCGAATGTTATCTTTTGAGTGTTGCAAAATGTTATTTTTATTGTAGTGATTGGCCAAATAAAATGATGAAATTCTAGCATAATTAAACTTACTAGAAACCCCTAAAGTTTTTAGATGTTTAGTCCGAACACATAGAAGTGTATATTTATGCGAAAATGAAATAAGAAAAGTAAAATCGTAACAAATAATTCACGAATCTCAACATTATGAATTTTGTAAAGACTTGTATAAATAGATATATTATCTTATAATGAATGTAATCACAAGTCTACATCTTATTATCCTAGCAATACATGAAATTTGATGTGCGGATTATAAATATGGTTATAGACAACTCATGTGTTATGACTATTAGTACTATCATTAATACTTGAAGCATATAATTTAAATAATATTATTGTAAGCATAGTAAATACGCGTTACACGAACTTTTTTAGTGGCCAAGTTTTTATCATGTTAGGTTTTTCCTGCCAAGGTTTTTATTAAGTTAACTTTTATACAGTTCAAAAGAATAATATGCTCTTTTTATTGACTAGGATTATTCACACATTGTTTTTTCGAGTAAGGTTACAACGATGCATATTTTTTGTGTAACGAATGTTTTTAACCTATAAGAGATTTATTTACCCTCAAAATGTTACTCTTATCAGTTACAAATTATGTACAAGACTCTTGAAGAGAATAATAGTAAGATATTTTTATCGAACCATCATGTTATTACAATCATTAAAGATTATAATTGTCATGTATTAAGATAAAATTACTAGAAGGCTATAACAAGTCGACATGAAACATACTTTACCAAAGTTTTGATATCGAAGACATTGGCTTACAAGACATGGACGACTCAGTACAAGGACTTTCATTAATTGGAATCGGGAGGAGTAAATGTACTCTTTTTTCTTCACTCGAGTTTTGTTTCATTTTTTAGCTTTTTTGACAAGTTCTTAACAAGACATCAATTTACTATTTCAATTTTTTTATAATTAATTATACCCCCTTTTTTCCCTTCATTTGGTATTTTTATCTCATTGACTTTTTTTTAATGAGACAATTATTGTGCAAATAATCAACAAAAGAGATTGTAAAATCACGAAATAATTATTGATGACTATTTAGTCTTATTAGGATACTTGCATAAGTTTCATTTACTTTAAAAAGTGTATTCTATTCATATTGTAATTATCATTGGGACTCTATAAATATGAGTTCATCATTATCATAAAATTACAGAAAACTATATTAACTTCTCAAATTTCATTCTTTTCTTGTTCTATTACTCTTAAGCTTATAACAATTTCCTTAATTATCTCTATAA